>VXAZ01001835.1:81782-131658 GCA_013399875.1 Gymnorhina tibicen | reverse complement strand
CACAGTAGAGCCCGGCTTGCGTTCGGCAGCAGCAAAGGCGGCGGCAGCGGGCTGGGCCAAGGTGCAGGTGCTCCCAGCTCTGGTTGCTGGCGGTCCTGGGTGCTCCCGCTTGCAGGTGCTGCGAGTGGCGGCCTGAAGTGGTGGCCGGGGGTGTGGCACGGGAGGTTCCCTGTCCTCCTCAGGCCTTTGGGGTTGATAGCACAGGGTTAAAATGTTGCTAAAATCGTGGTAGCTAAAGTAGGCCTTGGGAATGGGAGTGGGCATTGTCTCTGTTACAATCATGTGAATCTGCACCTGTGTACCCATCTGTATGGTAGTTGATAAAGTTAAATGTGATGATTGCATGGTAATTAAATATAATTAAAAATAACTGTTTAATCGCAACGAGAATTATGAGAAAGGAACAACAAACATGAGAAATGTTGTGAGGAGGAGGCTTAAAACTCAGACTCGAGTGAAAACAATAGAACAAAATAAAGGTAGTGATTACTATATGATTATACAACAGTTATGTAAGGAAAGAGTATAAAAATGTATCCATCCCGAATCCATGTCGGAATCAGATTTGGGTCTGTAACCCGATTCCCAGAGCTCTTCAATAAAAGCTCCTGCTTTTATTGAATAATAAATCAATAAATTTTTATTGTTCAATAAATTTTATTGAACAATAAAATCATACCATGATTATTTGTTTCTATGCTAACAACAGCACAACAGTTCTTATGGCTAGCACTGTGTATTCCAAAAAGCAATTAAACGCATTTAAGTCACTCTCTAAAACACCCGGCGTGTGGATCCATACTTGGTTTCCTTACTGAAGAGAGGAACTATGACCCCTCATCTCAGAAGAAATGTGGTTCCCATCTCCAAAACAGCTAGCCTTTACCTTTCCTTGTGCAGCACTTCAGGTAGTGGGAATAGGTGCTTTCCTTCCCATGGCAAAGGCCTTTAATGCTCTTGCAGGAGACCACAACCATGGAGATATTCAATACTGAAGTTTCTGTACTAAGATTGCTGCCATGGAAAAGGTTCCAGGAGAAAAAGGTCTAAATCACCTTTACCTTCACCTGGCAGATGATCATGATCATCTGAAGGAAAACCAGCAGAACTGTTTCCTTTATCAAAGAAAGGTACTGTCATTCACATTTAGGAAGCCAGTTCTGACATTAGCAACAAACCTCCAATATTTAACATGCCCAAGGATTGGTTGCAAAATGTGCCAAAACAGAAAGGTCTCTGCTGACCTTTGCCTCACCTGGATAGCAAATCATATGTACCTGAAACACTGGGAATATGTACTTTTCTTGCTATTGAGATGGATTGTCATTCACTTTCCAGAGCTGTCCACCAAAATTTATATACCACCTCAAGTATCGAATATGTCCAGTGATTGCTCCCACACAAAATTTTCCAAAACTCTTGCTGGCTTTTACCTCCCCTGGGCAGCCTAACATCTGCAGCACCAACAGTAGGACTAGGTGCTTCCCTTCCAAAGGAAGGTACTGTCATTCACATTCAGGACATTTGGAATCGAGCTCCATTACAGAATACATCTGGGGATTGCTCCAAGATGAAAGGTGCCAAGACAGAAATGTTTTGGTGGCCTTTACCTCCCCTGGTCAGCCTATCCTCTGCACCAGAAACATAGTGGCTAGATGATTTACTTCCTATATAAAACCACTGTAATCCTCTTTCAGGAGCCAACCACCGAAAATGGATCCAGTGATATTCAATATGTCCAAAGATTGTTCCCACACAATAGGTGTGAGGACAGAAAGATCTTGCTGGCCTTTACCTCCACTTGCCAGATGATAGTCTGGAGCACCAACAGTAGGAATTGGTGTTTTCCTTCCCAAGGAAAGTTGCTTTGATTCACTTTCTGGGCCCAACCTCTGAAATTTGGAACCGAGCTCCAAAATTAACTTTGTCTGGGGGTCATTCCCACACAAAAGCTACCAGATCAGTAAGATATTGCTGGCCTTTGCCTCCCATGGGCAGCCTAACATCTGCACTTTAAACACTGGAGCTACGTGCTTTCCTTCCCATGGAAAAGCAGTTGAAATTTCTTTCAGGAACTCACCACCACAGTTTGGATGCTACCTTCTATATTGACTATGACCAAGAATTGCTGAAAAATTGCTTCATCTGGTGTGTGGACCCACACTGTTCCAATTCTATTTAACAGCTACCCAAGCCAAGTTCTCTGATAGAAGTGTGTTCAGAACTTTGCTCCTCCCCACCTCAACACCTCACTAAGTACTGGCAGGAGCTTTATAAATACATTTAGATGAACATGAGATTTTTTTACAGCAAACCCAAGAATGTCATGAATTTTTATAGTTACTAGGAAAGGACTGATTAAAGTGGCATTAGATGTCCCATAAACAATCCAAACCAACCCAACCTACAGTTCTGGGAGAAGGTGACATTAACTGGCTTTTGCCTGGGACTGTAACCCCCGGGGATGCTGTTTCCCAGTCTGCCCTTAGGGGCAGACACATTTGTTCCCCTGATGGAAGTTCTTCTATTACCACTCTTTTTGGGAAAGAACAGAACATCTGCCAACTCTCACCAGTTATAAATGTTATTTTAATTAAAAGTTACATGAAACTTGAAGGGGTGGATTTTTTTCTTTTCCTGTGAGTTACTGTGGCAGTCAGTGATGTAATGCCAAGGGCAAAGGATGACCTCTTACCCTGCTTCTTTTAAGTGTGTCAAGGCCACACTGTAAAGAATTTAAGGAGATTTCAACTACTCTGGAAGTGAACTGCTGGGGACAGCCTCAGCTTTGTAACTAAAACAATTAATTTTAATTACAGTTATGTTTATCGCAAACTTGAACCTAGGTGCTGGTAAACTGCCCCAAAAATCTGTAAAACAATGTAATCTGGAATTAATAGATAAATCTCTTGACTCTCAGCTGCATTATCTTTTTTGAAACCAAGATGATCACAGTTGCACTTCCTTGTGAAATAAGACATTGCACAGCTGGAAAAGAGTGATTTGTTTATAAAAGAAACCAAGTTTTATATTTTAAAAAAGGTAAATTTCCTAGCTCAGAACTGCTGACATAGGAATTACTTTAGCAGCTCTCCATATCTGCTTCTCTTCTATAGGTGCTCAAGAGGCTGAGGCCAGGGCTTGAGCAGATCTGTGTGCTGCAGCGATGTCACATAGCCTCGCTTCTGAACGCATTCCAGGGAAAGTCTGTGAGTTTCCATCGCTCTGGAAATAAGTGTCTATAGTGTATTTCAGTGTAATTTGAATATTTATATATCAAGTACTGAGTTGCTTGTCTGAAAGGTCTATAAAACTAAGAGTAAGATTGGAAAACAAATCCATTCACTTATTGATGATATAATTTATTCCAAAAACATCCTTCTGTTCTTGCCACTATAAGTGATTTGGGTATGGAAAAAAACAGTATAAGTAAGTATATTACATATAAGGTAGTGTTCATAAAATAGGGAAAAAGAATGGTGATGTCCCTTATGACAGAACAGGTGATTTAATATATTTCTTTCATAGACAAATGGCATCATATTAGTATGCAGTGCAGACCTGTTTCAGATACAATTATTTTATTGTTTTTACCTTAAACAGAACACCCTGGTTGTTTGGTCAGAAGACGAGAACTATGATTTAGCATAGTTCTCTTGAGTTTTCAAGAAAAAGCTGGCTGTGCTGAAATTTGGGGAAAAATCTGCCAGGTACACTTAATCTCATACATTCTGCTTCTTCCAGATGTTTTAGTACTTTCTGTGACTTTTTGTATTTGTGCATCCTTCTTAAACCTGCTTGTAAAATAAACAAATATTCTCTGTTATTTTCTGTGGCTTTTTTGTGATAAACTATCGGTGGCGCCAGTGACATTTTTTTGGTGTTGGATATATAAAAAGGCAGACTTGGCTTAATATCTTCAAAGACACATCTGTCCCTTTGAAGTAAGACTTGACAGATATGCTGCTAAACTGACCTGGAAAAAGTCAACTTCTTTACGCCATAGAAGTCCAGCATACTTTCCATACAATTAGATTCTTTCTTTCCTCCCTTTCCCCTTTCCTTCCCTTTTTCTCCCAAAGCGCTGGTACTCTGCCGAGACGCTTTGCTTTCCGCAGTACTGCCGCCACAGCCGGCCCGAGGGACAGCTCGACTGCTCTCCAAAGGCTGTCAGTACCCAGCTCCAGCCCTTCCACAGCCGGAGGCCACAGTCGGGACGGAGAGGCCGTCCCGGGCAGGGAGAGCTGCTCTCCGCCGGGGGCGGGCCCGGGAGCGGGGGCGCGGCCGGCGCCGGAAGGAGGGTTCGGTTCCGGGCCGCGCGGCGCCATGGAGTCACTGTGGCGGCTGAAGCGGTTCGACGCCTTTCCTAAGACCCTGGAAGATTTTCGGGTCAAGACGTGCGGAGGAGCGCTGGGTGAGCGCAGGGGCTGCGGGCGGCCGGGGGACTCTAGCGGGCCGGCGCTCGTCAGTGGCTCGGGGCGGCGGCGGGAGGGTTGCGGTGGGGCTGACGGTGGTTCTCGTCTCCCCGGCAGTGACGGCTGTCAGCGGGCTCATCATGGTGCTGCTTTTCTTCTCGGAGCTGCAGTACTCCCTCACAAAGGAGGTAAGTACCGCCGACGGGGCAGGGGGGAGGGCAGCCCCCGGTGCCGCCTCCCGCTCGCGGCGGGCGACCGTTCAGGGCAGCCGGTCGGCCCTCGCCTCTGCCCCGCCGGGCCGCGTCCCTGGGCTGCCCAGGCAGCAGCTTCGCCCCCCACAGACTCGCGGTTCGCGGTATTTTTCTGTGCCCTGGCCGGTCGCCGCGGCGATGGGAGCGAGCTGCCCTCCCCCGCCTGTGGCGTCCCGCCAGGACGGCGTAACATCTCGCCGCCTGCGAGCAGCCGTGCCGTGCCCGTGCCCGTGCCCGTGCCCATGCCATGCCGGGAAAGCAAGGGCTGAACCTCTCTCCCCTCCCCACGTTCAGAGATCTCCCAGTTATTTAACACCATTGCAAATTGCATGCGCTGGGCTGTGCATGGCAGCGGCTCAGGTGTCTCTTCTGTCTTAAAAATCAGCTCATGGGCCACAGCACCGAGGGAAAGGGACCTTTAGATTTGCTTCCAAGTAAAATGGAACTCTGTTTTTCCTTTGTTCCCAGGTTCATCCAGAATTGTACGTTGACAAGTCAAGGGGAGATAAACTGAAGATCAATCTAGATGTTATTTTTCCACATATGCCTTGTGCTTGTGAGTAAAACTTCTGAACGCTGATGATAATTTTTGTCCTGGCAGGGACTCAAGAAGCTCAGTGTGCTCATAACAAATGTATGTTTATAGATCACTTTCCTTGCGTGCTGGTTTCAGATTTGAGCATTGATGCAATGGACGTAGCAGGAGAGCAGCAGCTGGATGTAGAGCACAATCTGTTTAAACAACGTTTGGATAAAGCTGGCAATCGTGTAACTCGAGAGGCTGAGAGACATGGTAAGATGCTGTTTTGTCTGTCCTGGATGGATGCTCTGATAGTCTTTCCACTGTATGCCTGTTTTGAGATTCATGGGGACAAGTGACAGCTCTAGAGTGTTTAAATGCCACAAAGTCTTGAGGACCTTGTAGCATGCAGATCTATTAAACTATTCTTACACTCAGTATTTTTGCAAGGAAATCTTTGCCTGGTCCCTCTGAAATTACAACAAAGACCCATGGATGCATTTGAGGAATAAAGTTGCGCAGTTAGTGGTCTTTTGGGATTAGAAATCAAGCAGCTGTTCTGGCAAAACTTGGCTTTGGTTGTATGTTTAAATCACAGTGGGTGAATGAATGGGACTATGTGGTTCAAGGAAAGAGCCTCTCTCTAGGGAAGGCTCCAGTGACTTAAGCCTAAACTTGCACCTTATTCCATTAACTTTGTGTGTGTTAATGCACACCTGATAAATACTTGTGAGTTGATGTATTGTTTGCAAGCTGTAATAAGTGATCCTTGGCTACATAAACCTCTCCTCTACATTTTTTACCTGTTATGACTCATCCTTGTTCTTTGATACAAACCAGAAATGATTCTGACAAAGCATTTCAATCTCACAGTAATACTGTTCTGACTTTCCTTTCCAAAACACGAGTTATTTATTCCCTTTTCTGGGAGTCAGTGTAGTTCTGTGTATCAACATGACCGAATTTGTAGCTTTGTATCACTTTAGATGTAACATTTCTGTTGTTGACATTGAAAGGCTAAACTAAGCCGAGAACTGAACAATTGGCAGGCACAAGGGTTTCTCCAGTTGTCATGGGAATGTGGTGATAGTGTTGTTACTACTGTGTCACTTAGCAGCCACCACACGTTGTGACTTGACAAATTATTGTCTGGGGACAAAAACTATTCTACATGTGAAGCAGGTCCTGTATCACTCATAATGTACTGATTGGATCTACTTAAGACATGTTTTAGCAAAAGCCTTTATGCAAGTAATGTCTGATGCTCCAGCAAGGCTTACAGATAGCCAGTTCTTTGCATGGAGGCTGTTCTTGAGATGACAAATGCTCCTTCTTGGTCTTACTTCACACCTCAGCAGGCTACATACATACCATTTCATGTGAGTGTTGGGTGCAGGATGTGCAACTGCATGTTGTGTGTGGAACAGTCATTATGCATAGAGCAGAACAAGAGTACAAGACAGAGTTTCTAGATGTGTCTCATCACTTTGAATCCTCTTTTGTCTTAGAGCTGGGAAAAGAAGAAGAAAAAGTGTTTGATCCAAATTCTTTGGACGCTGATCGCTGCGAGAGCTGTTATGGGGCAGAGTCAGAGGACATTCGGTAACCTTTACACCTTTTTCCTATCTTCTTAGCACTTGAATCCAGGTATGTTTTATGCATATTTTTTTTCCAAATGTCTGTGAAGGTCTATGCAATGAAATTCTCCTCTTAGGCACGTTTTCAGAGATAAGAGCTGTTGTGATTTGGCTATGCCTTCAGAAGCTGCACTTAAGATTTTTGAAAAGGTGCATCTATAGGTTGTTTGGATTGTCTGCATGCCTGTTTAAGCAGTACAAAAATTGTATCTCAGCAGACAAGAGATTTTCTGCATTTGTTTGCTGTCCAGAGAGGAGGTATATGATTTCACTGTTACATGAGCTATCTTGACATAAAACCTGGTTATGTCCTGGCCTTGCCTTCTCACTTCTGCTGCTGGCATTGCATCCTTATAGGAACAAAGACCAGACATCTATGGCTAACACAAACAACAGGTGTCTTTTTGTATTTCTCATTCCTCCTAACAGCAAATTACTGTAAGAATGGATCTGTGATAGTCCATATAGGTTCTGGACTAATCTTGGCTATTTTTGGCTCAGTGGTAACTTGATTTGTCCCATTTGTCAACTTGTGCCCTTTCCCAGAGATGTTTTCATCATGAGGGATTCATAACTGCTGCCTTCAACAGCAGGAATTCCTTCAACATGTCCAGCAAAACATGAAACAAGGGAAGAACCTGGTTTTTTTTTCTGGTAACCAAGGTGTTATCCACAGGTAGAAAAGTACAAAGAAAGTTTGCTGTTGAGCCCCCCTTTAGCCCAATGTCTTGGCCTAAAAACAGAGAAAAGGGGAAATAGAAACAGGCAGATGCTTTGTTCACATGAGGAAGTTCCAAACTGCTCATAACTGTGGGACACTGATGTTGTTTTTGTGGCAAATTTCTTTGCCAAGGGTTGCCTTGGCTGTGTAAATGGCCAGGCAGAGCCCTCTTCAGACTCCAGTCCTGCATCCTCCCCTCCAAATCTCAAAAGGCACATCAAGAAGCTCATGCTCATTCAGGAGCTTTAGGCCACTTTTCAAGGTCCAGTCCCCAGCATTTGTGTTGTTGCTTTGTTGAAGGAGAATCCGTCAAGGATTCAAGTCCTGAGCTGGAGCATCTCTTCTTAATGGTAAAGATGGTAAGATGGTGCTTGTGCTTTTTGCAGGTGTTGTAATACTTGTGACGATGTCAGAGAAGCATACAGGCGGCGAGGCTGGGCCTTCAAGAACCCAGATAGCATAGAGCAGTGCAAGAGGGAAGGGTTTAGCCAGAAAATGCAAGAGCAGAAGAATGAGGGCTGCCAAGTGTATGGTTTCCTAGAGGTCAACAAGGTGAGAGAGAGCTTTTGCTGTGAACCTGCTGCATGATGGTGAGGACTGTGAAAAGGCAGAGTCAGGGCATTCTTCTCCTTTTCCAGCTTTAGGTGATCACAAGACTGTCAGAATAACCTGTGGGATCAGCAAGGTCTTTGTGCTTGTCATGGGGTTCAGGAGGACCGTCAGGAAGAGCAGTGGGAAGAGGCTAATTCTGGTTTGTGTTCTGTGGGCTGGTAGGAAGTCATGGCAGCTGGAGAAGTTTGCCTTTCCTCCCACCTGGGTACCGAGTCTTTTTGCTGAGATTTCTGGAGGAGGAGAGGCAGCTTCCTTGAGCTTGAATTGTTCCACCTGCCCTTCTGGTCTTAAATCAGAGGCCACAAGTGGATGCTGGAGATAGCAGTAACCAACAACTCACCTGCAGAGGTGTTGGAGAGAGTGAAATGTTACCTTCTTTAGAAAAAAAGTGGAAGCAAGGCTATCGGAGTTGGTTGTCAAGGCTGAAAATGCTCAGAGAGGTGGTTTTTGCAAGTGATGTATGAAAGATGCACCAGGTAACTATGTAACCTGTCATTTTGTGGGTTACCCCCACAAACACACAGGTTAAATACCCAAGTACCTTCTAGAAGTCGGACCCAGGCTATTTTTTTTTTCTTCGAACTCTAATTTTTTCTTTTGGGTTTTTTTTTAATCCTTGTGTGTTTTTCCTGGAGACCACAGTCTTTATTTCTAGAAAGTAGACCTTGTACTCACAAATCCAGACATTGTGATTTGAGTATCATCATAGGTATCGAACTGTTATGGGACCCTCTCTAACAATGTATGATGAGCAGGAAGATTCCAAGGGGAATACTGGATGTAGGAACAGTCCAAGTGTGAGTGTCACTCAGTGGGGAAGTTTCTGGGGCCTGTTTTTAGGCACTTGGAATTTTGCCCATCTTCATTCTCATCAGGTCTGCAGTTAACATAAGGCATAGGTTTGCCAAGGCATCGAAGATGTAATATAGTATGTGAGCTTGGAACAGTTACGTCTTCCAGGGCAGAGTGTATATGATTGCTAGTAAGTGTCAGGGAGGATTGGCACCTAATATCCGTATCCCTTTCAGAGTCCAGGATGAAATTTTACCAGTTTGTCTTTTGCAGATTTTTTGGGGATTGGGTTGTTTTGGGAGCGTGGGTTGGTAGGTTTAGTGCTTTATTTTTGCATGCTCTTATTTTCATGGGTGTATACATTGAATCACTGCGGATTATTGTATTAAGTGTTTTCTTACCTTGTTCATTCTCATTTTCTCCTTTCCTTTTCTTTGATACTGTTTTGAATTTTCTGAAGGACCAGTCAGTTTCCTACTTGGAGTTAATTCCTCCTTCTCATTTTTATGTCCACTAAATAATCTGCATAGATAGCTGTTATCCACATCAGTATTTAATTATGGCTTTCAGCATCACTGCCTGTAAGGAACATGGGAAATTCATACCTCTCTTAGGCTAATGTCTGCTGCTACTGTCAGCTGTGAAAATGAGTTGATTGGTGTCTGTCTTGTGTAAACAAAATCTTAAAAATCCAAACACCAGTACAACTTCTTTATTTACATAGATTCAGACCATTTAATAAAAGGTTGCTCTCTTCTGCAGGTAGCTGGAAATTTCCACTTTGCACCAGGAAAAAGTTTCCAACAGTCTCATGTACATGGTAAAGTATTTTCTTTTCCTGCTTATTTGACCATTTTGTGTGTGACCATTTTCTTTTAATATCTTTGCATTATTGTCTGTAGTAACAACATCACTGCTTCAGTGGGGAGGACATTGTTGAAGTTATTTTACAGTGGTTTAGAACTATCATGGACAAACTGAAAAGTGGTTTTTAGGGCTGCTGCCACACGGATGTGAAAGAACTTGGCAGAGAATGTTTCTGGGCAGTCTCTCAGTTCTGCAAAACTTGGCTGCTCTGCAGTCAAATAACCTCAGTTAAGGTGTTCAGTCCAGGACCTGACTACCAGTACCTCTGGAAGGGGTATTTTCCTCCATTCGTGAGTTTCAGAGTAAAATTTTAAGTTGTGAAGGACTTCCTTGAGTATCTATATAAATGTAGCATGGCCAGAACAATAGTGGTAGTTTACAAAATCATGGAATGGTTTGAGTTGGAAGGGACCTTTAAAGGCCATATAGTCCAACCCCCCTGCAATGAGTAAGGGCAGGAGGTTGCTAAGAGCCCTGTCCAGCCTGGCCTTGAATGTTCCCAGGGACTGGGCACCCACCAGCTCTCTGGGCAACCTGTCCCAGTACCTCATCACCTTCAACATATACAATTTCTTACATCTAGTCTGAATCTGCGCTCTTTTTAGTTTAAAAGCATTGCCCCTTGTCCTATCACAACAGGCCTTATTAAAATGTCTGTTCCCATCTTTCTTATAGTTGCCCTTAAGTATTGGAAGGGGCTCTCAGGTCTGCTCAGAACCTTCTCTTCTCCAGGCTCTCCCAGCCTCTCTCCATAGCAGAAGCGCTCCAGCCCTTGGAGCAGGTTTGTGGGCTTCTCTGGACTCGTTCCAGCAGATCCACATCTTTCCTGTGCTGGGGATCCCAGAGCTGGAGGCATCTCTTCAGGTGGGGTCTCACCTGAGTGGAATAGAGAGCGAGAATCCTCCCCTTCACCTGCTGCCCATGCTGCTGGGATTGAACCCAAGATGCAAGTGGTTTCTGGACTGCCACTGCACATGGCCAGGTCCTGTTGACCTTCTCATCCGCCAACACCCCCGGCTCCATCTCCCCGGGCTGCTCTTGACTTATTCGTCCACAGCCTGTATCAGTACTGGAGGTTGTCCTGACCCAGGTGCAGCACCTTGCACTTGGTCATGTTAAATCTCATGAGGTTCATTGGCCCCATTTCTTAAGCTTGTACAAGGTCCTCTCTGGATGGCATCCTGTCCCTCAAGCATGGCAACCTCACTCCTCAGCTTGCTATTATCTGCAGACAGGCTGAGGGTGCACTCAATCCCACTGTAAATGTCATTGATGGAGATATTAAGCAGTACTGGTCCCAGTATGGACCCTGCTTGTTACTGGTCTTCATCTGTATATTAAGCCATTGACAACTACCCTTTGGATGTGATCATCCAATCAGTTCCTTATTCAGTGAAGAGTCCACACATCAAATCTGTATTTTTTACTTACATCACTCACTCCAATTTAATCTGTACCACTGAGGTGAAGGTCAGGGGAGAATGTGAATGTGCTTGGTGAGAGTAACTGGTGTATTTGGAGAAAAACAGACAAACTTTTGAGCACAGAAGAAGCACTTTTGTACAAACTACAATAAAGAGAAAAGCCTGGTTTCCTCACAATACGGATTGTTCATAGCAAAAAAAATATTTCACTTGTTGTGGCAAAACCTGCTTTGTGTGCTTGAACTAGCGTGACAACAGCAACCTTACTACAGCCAGGATCAACGATGTCACAGCATGTATGTTAAGGAGAAGCATCTCTGCATTACATCTGTCTGTAACAGTAAGGAATGCAGGCTGGCTGCTTCAGAGCAAGTACTTTGTGTACAGAGAGGAGTGGATGAAGTCAGGATAGCTCTCTAATTCCATGTCCTCCAGAAGTGCTGCACAGCTGAATTAAAAATTCACTCAGAAAATACAGATAAAACCCAAAAGAGCTGTGTGGTTACTGCCAACCTCATCCACTCATTTGCTTGTTCCCACTGGCTGTATCTGATGGCCTCCTCTTTGTCTATGGAAGAAGAGGGTGTGGTTGCTTCCCACTCTCTCCCTGCCCCTCAGCATGTCATAGGCCTTTCCTGTGTGGGGCTCAGGGCATATCTTTCCCTGCTGAAGAGTCACAGCTTATGAAGCTGGTTGTTTGTGGAAGCCATTCGACCTCTGAGCTTCCTTGCAGGATTTCTCTGAACCTCTTTCAGTTCAGCTCTGTCTGAAGGTACCAGACTGCACCCAGAATTAAGGTCCAGGCTAAGCATGAGACACAGTGGCCTAATGATTTTCTTCCTTTTGTTCTCTCTTGCTTTCCTAGTTATTCGTAACATGTGATTTTCCTTTTTACCCAGCCTTTTTCTTGGCAGTGTTTTCATGGCACTAGCCAACAAACAAGGAGTTTTCCCTGACCCATAAGGGAAATGGAGTAGTCAGAGCATGGTTGTTTTCTTGTACATGCCTCACTGTAATCTTTCTTTGTAATCCTTTGGTTTTTTCTCCCTTTAATTACAGATAAAGAATTTGACTAGTATTAGAGGACAGGGTTCTGTGAGATGCTTCCAGAACTCTTACCTCATTTGGATCATAGTTCCAGACAAGAATTTACGTGTTTGTGGTGTTTGACTCCTTCAGTACAGTCTGCATTAACATGCAGTCCTGTTAATACACTTAACAGACTGTCACATGGGATGAAGTTGAATGTCTAAGAGAAGTCTGAATATTCCAAACTGTTGTTGTTGAAAGTCACATTAAAAATTCACTAAATAATTCTACTAGACTTATTTGATACAGAACTCTAATAACTGACAGTATTTTTGCTTTTCCTTCTATTTCCTACTGATATGAATCAGTAGAGAATATGGGAGTGAAGAGTATCAGTACTGTGGAAAGTTCAGTCCACTGCACCATTCTTCTTGCCTCCCATTGGAGTATGTACCACATTTGTATGGCTGATGGTTGGATTTTTATTTTGTGGTGGCATTGGAATACCGAAGCTTGCATATCAGCTTTTCAGTTTCTTGTGTTGTTCCTCTCTTCTTATGCTGAGGGTTCCTGTTGTTTCATACATCTCCAGCCAGGGAATGGGCATGGGCATCACTGTGACAGTGCCAAGGGTCCTATTAAGCAGCACTTTGTAGATCTGAGCCTTTGAACTTTTGTCCTGTGCTTGGTGTTAACATCTTGAAACTGTAACTTCTTTCCTGGGGAGAAGCAAGTTGAAGTGGCTTTATTTCAAAGAGTAGAATAAGAGGGGCTGACACTCATTTCTGTTTAGTTATTGAACTTCAGTTATATATAACTTTCTTTGCATAAGGTCTGTGTTCTCAGCTCTCCATTAGAGGCTGAGCACTTTACTACTAGAGGTAGTATTTTAAGCGTAGTTTTCACCATTACTATATGTTTTAGTGTGTATTGCTACTCATTCCTAATCTCCAGTCATCAGAATTGTCCTGTCTAGGATGATTCACATGGCTGATCTTATGCCTTTGTGCTATCTAAAATGGTTAATTACCTATTAGCTAGTGCATAAATACAATGCTTGAACTTCTTGGACAGGTGCTCCATCTCTGTCCTTCACATCCTGTGTTCCCTGAGAATCTGAGCTGAACCTTTGGAAATGTGTTGCTTTTGAAGCAAGCAGTGATGCTGCTTTTCATCCCAAGTTATTGGAAGCATTTAAAATTGGTCACTTTAGGCTTGCACCATGATGTGACATCATCAGAGTCAGAGAAGACCCCCAACTCCAGAATGTCATACTGGCTGCAAATGGTCATTTGTTGTTCAGTTGCACTGAGAAATCCCAGATCATTAGGAGGAGGATTGAAAGAGTATGTGAGGAGGACTGAAGCGCTTCCAATCAGAATTCTTAACACTGAAACTAGTAGTTCTGGCTCTCCTGCATTAAGGGAGGCCAGAGTCAAACATTACTGATATTTAAGAGTCTTCTGTTTTAAGCAGCACAGCCTCAAACCCTCCTTATTCATTTGGTTCTTGCTGAGATTGGAGTTGCTTCACTGTTGTCTGTTTAGGCTTTGAATCCTAAACAGAGATTTTATGTTTGGGTTATGCGATGCGTTGCAGGTTTTGGTGAAGTTCTCTCTTTCACTTGGGCATCTGCAAGTACAGCCTCCAGCATCAGCTGTGCTTATTTATGACTCTGAATATCGTATCTGTTTTCTTTTGCAACAGCTCACACCTTCTATCTTTCCTTCCTGTCTCAGAAGAAAGAGACAAATGATTGGGTGATTTAGCTGTTTAACCTCTGAGGTTTGTGGTTCATGGGCTGCTGCCATGTCTGTCCATGCCTGTACAGTATCAGCCATCTCCTGCTTCATCTGCAGTAGTTGACAGTGAGTTTCCTGCATGCGGAAACTTCACCTACCTAGTGGTAGGCTCCTCAGGAGAGTGACGTTATCGATATCATTTCCATCTTTCTTGCTCTATTTCTTATAGTCAAGGGGAAGCTGAGGGTTCTTATTCCTCCTTTAGATTGTCTTTGGGCCATTCTGTTGCTGAGGTGCCATCATCAGTATTTTTTAGAGAAGACATTGGCCATCATGCTTTTTTAAAGCCAGAGAGCTTTTCAGGATTACTTAAAAATGTCTCATTAGATTCCTTCAATTCCTTAGAAAAGAAGCTGATGTTGATGGCATCGTTCAGGGCATTCTATCCTGAAGACACACTCACAATGACTGTGACAATTTCTGTAGATGAAGCAGTCTGTATGTGGTCCAGATTTTGTGGTTTTCTTACAGCCTACATGTCAGCTGGAGGAACAAAGTTATCTTTGAAGATGCTGTTTTTGAGAGATTACTATTTGTTTTCATCCTCTTTTGTGGTGATGACTGTGGAAGGAAAAAACACAGGTAAGCTGATCTTTGAGATGATGATGGTCTTGGAAAAGGAGCTGCCTACTAGGAGCCACCAAGCTTTGCCTAAAAAGGCAAAGCTTTGTTAGCTCTCTAGGAGTCAGATCCACTGGTCAGTTGTACATCTTCATTAGTGTTCTGCTTACATATTTAAGGAAGGGCTTGTTTCTTTCTCTGCTTAGGGATTGTTTGACAGCCAGAACCTATTTGAACTCATCCTTGGACACTGTGGATGATCCCAAATAGCCTCTCCTATTTTACATCCTTTTTAGTGTTTTGATTACTGAATTGTGAAAAGATACCAAGTCTTTGGCTGCAGACTGGTTGTCATTTTTCGAGTCCCTTGGCACCTTCTCAGTGTCAGCCAGGAGCAAGTGATGCTAACTCCTTTTTCTGCAGAGACTGCAGCCTCCTTCTCTGTTCCTTTCCTACAGACCCACTTGTAATGGGCCTGTTACTATTGCACAGGCTTCTACAGATAGCAGTTGCTTATCTGAGTTCTTCTACTGCCCAACAACATACTTGAAAAAAAATTACATGGGACTCAGTCTCCATTAGGACACCAGTTCAGTGTGGAGGAGATCCAAATCATCTGATCACCTGTACACTATTTCTTCCATAGAGGAGGTGTGTATGAGCTTATTCTAACCTCTGTCCCAAGGTAGTGTCTGTTAGGGAACTGTTTTTATCCCCATACTGAATACTGAATGCTGAGAGTCTTACTTCATCCTCAGCATTGCTAAGGACTTTTCTTTTTATGCTAGTGACATCTTATCAGAGTTTGGTTGTCTTGGTGGTGAAAGACGCGAGGTTTCACCCATTTATGGTGGACAAACTGTTTTCAAGTTATATCAAGTCTGTTTTGGAGACAACAGAAATGACATTTTCATTTGTCACTTCACTATCAGACCTCAAGTTGTACCAGTTGCTGGGAATGCTTAACATTTGTTAAGCAGCCTTCTGGAGCGGTCTTACCTTCTCCATACCAAAAATCATGCTATTGTAGAAATACCTCTAGAAATGTGGCAGAGGGGATAAGAATTGCTATGGGAAGGATTCAGAGGCCCATAAGTCTATAAGGCCCTGTAAGTCTATGACAGTTACTGATTAGTGTTAAATATATATATTGCACAGTGTTGAATACACATGAACAAGCTTTTGAAACAAACAAAAAGGGAATTTACTTAACCTCCTTTGAGATATGCTGTTGAAACATACATTTCCCCTGTCCTCCATCCTTCCTGGTATTCACCTTTGTCAGGATCTTGCAACAGAGTGAGCAAAACCAGCCTCATGGTTTATTTTCTCTGTGCATCACATGGGATGAAAGTAGCACAGGACCGATTAAGAAAAAAAACCTGTTACCCAGCTTTGAATGTTAATATGTTGTAAATATAAACCTTGAGTGCATTTCTGAATAGCTTTGCTCCTAAAATGACCTTGCTTACCTTATGACTGAAAAAGAATCTAAATATAACCAGCATTGTTGTCTGGTGTGTTGCTTTGGAGCTCACTTAACATATACACACATCCCACTGTGGTTTTCCTTTTGGTGATTAATTCCTGCATATGGGTTCTCTGTTACACTTTAAATGATTGCTTGAGCATATATCAGTCCTTTAGCTATCTAGGGGGTCATTTTATATGGCCTAGTGTCTCGTTTTGAAAGACAGGTGTTTATTAAGGAAGGCAGGAGCTCCCCTTGGAATGGAAAATGTAACTCCCTTTTCTGTGAATTATTATAATTTTGAAATTAAGGTGTTCTCAGGTAAAGATATGAGGAATAGGAATAACATTCTTTACTAATATATATATATTTTTATATATATAGCAAGGCAAACAAAACAACAACTATGTCAGTAACACCAAACAGGACCAGAACCCAGTGACCCCTTCTCAGCCTCAGGCCCTTTCCCCTCCGGTGCAGGGCCGGGCACGGCCGGCAGGGGGCGCTGGCGGCTCCCGGCCGGGCAGGGCGGGGGCGGGGATTCCCCCGCGCCTGCAGGGGGCGCTGTGGCGCGGGCTCGGCCCTCACGCGGCAATGGCGGCTGTGCCCAAGCCGGGAAGGGATGGGAGAAAGGCTTCACAAACCCCCTGGGCACCCGATCCCGGTGCCCCAGCAGGACCCTCGGGAGCAGCAGCTGGAACAGCAGGGATGAACACAAAACCCCGCATGGTAGATGAGATGTATGGAACTCCGAAACAGCAGCGGGACTCAAAACAGCAGTGGGAACCCCGGGAGGTCTCGGCAGGTGGGGCTGCGGTGCTGGCAGCACTACAGTGCAGCGAAGGCTCAAAGCAGCAACAAAGAAGCAGCGGAGGCAGGACAGCTGCCTCCCGGCAGCGCAGCTAAAGGTGGGCTTGAGGTCCCGGGCCCCCTGAGCAGATGGTGAAAGGGTCCCTCTCTTTCTTTTTAGTGAGGTACGGTGTTAAAAATAGGGTCCCAGCGCAGCAGCTGCTCCAGCAAGCAGAGTCCCTACTCACAGCGGAAAGCAGGTAGTAGAAGGCAGAACCCTGCGGTGGTGACGAACTCCTCCCCACACCGACTGCAGCCTCTCTCCCCTCTGAATGCCGAGAGAACTAAGAACACTAGGCACTGTACCCAAACTTTTTTACTTTTTTCTCAGTTCAAAGCTCGCAGCATCCCCACCCCGACCAAAAAAAAAAAAAAAAAACCTAAATAAAAGAGGGCAGTTAGGCCACTCCCCCCTGTGGCCAGACCTTTTGTCTCTCTTAAGCACTCAGCAATTATCCCTTAGTATGGGGAAAAAATTCTTCAAGAGGGAAAGAAATAAAGAAAGGAGCTCCCAAAACCTCAGCACCTAGAAATCACACTAGCACAGATGTTACTCTTGCCCATTTTGGTATCAGCTTTAAATGCTACTCTACCTGAATCTCTTTATCTTTTCTTTGTAAGGATCTGAACATTTCTCTTTTCTCTCCTACTCTGCTTGTTTTCCCAGTGCACGCTGTTGAGACTAAGTGTTGCTGTATCCTTTTTTTTCCTCAGAACTACAGAATTAACATAGTTTTTGTTATTTGCTGAGCCCATTAATCTCCTTTGGAAGGAGCTGTTGATCTAGGCTGGGGTTTGAGAAGACTGCCAGGAAGCTAAAAGGAGAGCTATTCCAGGTCATTCTTCTGTGGTAAACGAGGTGGAAAAAGTTGAGAATCTTTGTTCTAAATGATTTTAATATCTCCATGTTGGAGATAATGTGTTGGCAAATGTTTAGCCACACTGTGCAGCTAACGTGCTTGAGGGGAACATGCTGACATGTTGGAGCGACTTCTGCCTTTTCAAGTCAGATGAGAGAATTATCTCACTTAATCTCGTTTGTACAATACATTAGAGAATATATCCTGAGAATTCATGTACTGAGCCAGTTAATCTGTGAGTAGTTTGTAGGAACTTTTACAAGGGTTAGTAAACCATTGGATTTTTCTATGGGTAGTCTTGGCAGTTGCAGGTTGAGATGCAGTGTTTTGAGTCAGTAACATCTGGCAGAGGACTCAGACTCTCAGCTTTGCTCACTCCTTCTCTTAGCTGCAGCATTTTCTGTGTTGCTCCCTGCCTCATTCCCCTCTTCACAACACATCCTTATGCCACTTCCATCTTCCTGCTGCTGTGCTCCTGTAAGATATTTTCCTCCATAAAATTCATCCCCAGTTTGAAAAGTGGTGTCCTAGCTCACCTTGGAGCAATGTGTTTGGGTGGCTGTCTTTGGTTTCTTGGAACCTTCACATGTTTATTGACAGAGTCCTGAGTGGCTGTAAGTGCTGTTAATCCTCTTCTGGGGTTAAGGACTGAATTTTGAAGTCCAAGGAGGCCTTGTGATTGTTCAGGTCAGAAATGCAGGATGGGGAGAATTCTTCAGAGACACAGCAGTTGTTAAAACTGTGTTACTAAAACAGTGAAGAAATCTTGGTTCCGTAAAGCAGAGTTCTTGACAAACTTAAGATGTTTTACAGGTATCTTTATTTTGCTTATTAGCTGTGGTTAAGGAAACAAAGAAATGTATTTGTTTCTTCAGAAATAAGACTATTGTAGAGATCTTCTGTTCTCTTTCTTTGTCCTGTTCCTTCTCTTAGCAGGCTAAATAGCCTGCTGGTTTATGTTAAGCTAACTATGGTTAGCTAAACATGTATGTGCAATGTAGAGTATGTACACATGTGCTTAGCATAATCATCAGTGATCAAAGAGAAATAAACCTGTGGTCTGGTGGAAGACTGTTTTAGAAACTGAACTGCTCTACTGCAGAGTTGTAAATCACTTACTGGAGAGGAGTTTTATAAAAACTACTTAATTGTGGAAAGCATAGCAGAGCACTCTGGGGACATTTTGTTTTGGATAGCCATACAATTAATGAGGGTCACACACAATGTAAATCTAGTGTAACATGTTAGTTAATGTCTGGTCCTTCTCAAGAGGTGTCCAGGATTTCTCTGGTACTGTGCTATTCCTTTAAGTTTTGTCATCCGCACTAGTCTGCAGTACAACTTCACATGTGCCAACACTTGTGACTACCCAGGGGATAAAGCTGATAAACACCATAATCCTGGAAAGGGTTCTAGGATCACAGCTACCAGGAGGATCATCCCTCTGCCTCTCTGTGCGTCATTGTGCCAGTGCAAGTTTTGGTGCAGCTGTGGTATTAACCTTACTTTGGAGCTGTTCTGGCTGGAAGAATAGCCTCACATAAAGCAAGACTTGCATTTCAGCCTTTTACAGACTCTGATGTGGCTCATGACCAAAAGGTGGGTGGGATAGGAATGAGCTGAGGAACTGAAAGCTGGCTGGACAAAGAAAGTTTTATTCCTTTGGTGGTATGAAATCATAGAATATCCTGAGTTAGAAGAGACCCACAAGAATCGTAACGTAGGTCCAGTTTAAATGCAGAACCACCAGAGCCAGGATCTCTTGGAGAGATCTTGTGGAACTTCGTAATAACTGAAGGTTAGCCTGCTAGTGTCTGTTCAAAAGGCAGCAAGACTTGACACTTCACTGGCAGCTAAGCCACAGAACTCTTGACTTAAGTGCAAATAATAGTGCAGCATGAAACAGCCTGGTATTACTGGTAACCGTTAAGAAAAACAGCACAGCATAATGCCAAGGCCACTTCTCCTTTCTTTCCTTCCCCTGCCCACCATCACATATACTTCCAAATTTTTACTAGGAATTTCTTTTTTAGAGTTCATTGATAGAGTTGTCAGCATAGGCACACAAATCTCTGTGCTGTCACTGTGCTAGTGGCAGTGACAGGTCTGTGCTCCAGTCAGACACAGCAAAAGGAATATCTGAAGCCAGTGCAGCTCTGAGCTCTTTGTAATGCAGAACCACTGCCTTAATTCCAAGTACTGCGGCCTTAGTCTCTGGGCATTTAGTTGCTAAATGCAAGGACCTCTTCCTACATCAGAGCCTTAGGAGGAGGGTACTTTAGGGTTAGCATTTCCTTTTCCAACTGTACATTCTGTGTTTTGCATGCATATCTCTTTGGTTTTAGTAAGGGTTTTATATAAATACAAGTACAGCTTCTGGTAGTTTACTGAAATGTTTTAAAGGAGAGGCTAGTTCAAATCAGATCTTTAGCTTTGCATTTTGTCTTGTGTTAGGCTCTCAAGGGAGCAGCATTCCTAATCTTTGTTAATAATGTAGCAACACTTGGTAAACTGACTCCATTATCTCCTAAAGTAATAGCCCACGATTACTGAGGTGTGTTTTACTTTGCTAATGTGAAAGGTGAGGTCTGCCTTCCTGAGCACGTGAATTTACCTGTTAAAATGGCCACAGCCTCTGGCTTCTTTGAGGTGATTGTGTGACTTTGGATAAACCTTCGGTAGAAGTGATACTGAAATGGAGTTGCAATTTATATTTTCATCCTGAGACTGATGCTTCTGGTATTGCATAAAGTCATTTAAATAGCAAACTGTGCCCTTCCACTGCCTATATCTCTGCCAGATCCCTTCTAGGTGTGTGTGGTGCTTCCACCATTGTCATATTGCTATATGTGGGAAGGGCAGAGATGGGGCAGGCCAAATTCCCCAAATCCCAGCACTGGTGACAGTCACCTCGGCCCTACCAGTGGTTTGCAAATACCCTGCTCAGGCCATCCCTACAAAGACTTTTCCTTTCCTAGTGTGTTCTCTGGGCAGCAGTAGCAAGCTCTGACAGGCAGAGTGCTGAGAGTGACTAAGATGTTGATGATTTTATTAGGGCACTTGCATGTGATATTAAAGCATATGCTCTGCTCAGTTGTTAGTTTAGATCTGTTGTGCCTCTGTGTTTTGCAGCAGTGAGAGGAGTTATGTGTGGCTAACAGCAAAGCTTTCCTTTCTTGCCTCTGGGATCTTGTTTTTGCCCTAGATGAAGAATACATGCAGGTGAGGACTGAAATAACTCCAGTAATAACTCCTAATCTGAAGTAACTCCAAATTAAAGTTACTTTCCTTCATTTTAGCAGTGGCTCTGCGTCAGGAGGGGTATTACAGCAATTTTATCTGTCACACACCCTACTATGCAAGCAAGAGAGAAACCCAGGCAATTTTCTTGCCATTTTAGATTGTGATGGAAATGAGAGGAGCTCCCTTATTGCTAGAATATGGTAGACATTTATTATTGTTATGACAATGTGAGCTATATTGTTAACTATTTTTCTGTTACAGTTCACGATCTGCAGAGCTTCGGACTTGATAATGTAAGTGTTCCTAAGGCAGTGCTCTAGTTCTCTTAGTCTGTTTTCCTTCTGGATTTCCCTCCCATTGCCACATGGACATCCTAGATTGCAGCAGATTTGGCTTTGTGAGTCTAAGCAGAACCTGGGACCTGCTTTCACAGAGGGTTCTGAAATACATTCTGGGACATTTGCATGCTGCCTGGCAAGCCTGTGCCTCTCTTCCTGAGCCTGCCTTTCTCCTTAATCTATGCTTCACAGTTTCTTAAGGTTGATATTGTCACAACTGCTTCTGGATCTGTTGGAGTTTACCTTGTGTTGTGAGGTCAGCAGATGATGCTCATACCTGTGCCTCCAAGGCAGCTGATAGCATGTGCTCCTATGGCAGGGAGAGGAGTGGGTGGGAGAGCCTGCTCTGTAGATGGGAGGAAAGGGCACCGGGATCTGAGGATTTCCAGCAAGAGAAGGAGAAATTCCTTGTCTTGAAATCTCCTATGAATAAAAAAGAAGAGCAAATGTTTTGGAGTTTACTGTTAGGATGCACAGAGAAAGGGAGCACTTGTCTCTATTTTAGAGCCACGCTCAGAAAAATATACACATAATGAACTTCAGGCCCCTTACCTTGCCCCTTGTGTGCTGTGCAGCTGTTTGAGTTATTAGCATTTCCATTTCAGATCAATATGACGCACTATATCAAACATCTCTCATTTGGAAGGGACTATCCGGGCATTGTGAACCCTCTGGATGGGACAGCCGTCACTGCACAGCAAGGTAAAAGCCAGCTGAGAGAAGTCTCTTTTTAAGTGTCTGTATTAACAAGTGTTAGAAGAGAACAGGAGCAAAGTTCCCAGTTTTAACAAGAACCCTGACAGTGTTATGTGAAATGTGACTCCTCCACCTTGTGCTCTTTCTGGAGCAGCTGTCTCCATTCACCTGGAAGAAATCTGCCAAGATGTTTGGATTCTGTGACCTTTCTGAAAGATATCTCTGTTCAGTGTTCGTGGATGCACAACAGCAGGTACAGCACATCATTTTTAAAGGCCTACCTCAGATGTAGTTCAATATCTGTTAGACACCTGTCTAACTACTACATGAAGTAAGAGAGAACCAGAAGATGGAGGGTAGAGAAAAAAGGCCTAATTGGTAGCTGCTGGAGAGCTGTGGTGCCCGCCTGACCTTGACATACCCAACAGTAAAAGCTTGAAAAGCTGCAGTGAAGTCGAAATATTGCTGATCTTTTCCAGATAGCTCCAGATTTGCTGGCTTGAGAATGAAAGACAGTTTTCTCCTCACGTTGTTGCTGTGCATTAATTTATTTCCACAAGCCTGCTTTTCTATGAAAGGTCCTTTGCATGCCACTGCAGAGTTTTGGTTTTTTTAGATCCACTGAAGTCTGAAAAGTTTGTCTTTGCTGGTACTTGGAGCTGTATGTAACAAAGCTTGGAGAAGGAAGTAATTTGCTTTGAAGTGGTGATAGGATTCTTAGTCCTATCTGAATCTGTTCTTTTAAGTTTTCTACCATTGATTTTGATCCTTGTACCCAATCAGAGGATGGCATTAAAAAAAAGGTACAGAAAAATTAAAAGGCATCATAATGTTCAATACGATTATGATGCTGTAGTTAGCCTGTGGACTAACAAACTATCTGAGAGGGAAGGCCTGTAGCTGACTGGTAAATTTCTGCATAAGCTCAAGCTTTTCATCCTGGGCCTCAGGGAACCAGTTGGTAAATTCTTGAAGAATTCGTTCTGAAGATATGCTCCAGTAAAGAAGTAGGAGAAGTAGATTGCAGGTCAAAATTATGTTTATTGCAGCTAAAGGTACCATATGCAAGAATTACTTTTGCTGTAGAAATGGATGAATAATCTTCTCTAGGGAATTTCATAGAAAAAAAGCTTTTTCTTGCATTCTGTTATCCTTAAGAGAACTGAAGGAACAGGCTGGTCTGAGGCAACAGAAGGGGTTCTTCTGTTTTTTTCTTCTCTGGTCCAGATCTTCCTTTTCATCTTCTGATACAATAAATGCCATGCTTCTACAGGAATAAACTGCAATGTTAATTGTAGTTGATATAAGATACCCATTTAGACCTGAGTATGTTTTCTTAGGGCTGTGTTGTTAAAAATAAGAAATTTTCCTGGATTAGAATTGAATTTGCAAGAAGTTTTACTGGTAAAGCTATAGCAAGTTTGTAGGTTTTCCATTTAGTCAAGGCCAAAATGCCATTAGTTTTGGTTTTGGTTGGAGCAGAAACGAGATTCACTTTGGCAAAAGGAAGACTCATTTCAGGTATTAACTTTACTGTCCTTGAAAACCTCCAGCAGCTGTTGTGCAGAAAGACGTTCCCTGACAAATTGAACAAAACCAGTTTGTGTCTACACAAAAGCTTCCAGCTTATTGTTGGATATTAATTGTGTCTCTCCCTTTCTTTGCTTATAGCTTCCATGATGTTTCAGTATTTTGTCAAAGTGGTCCCCACTGTGTATAGGAAAGTAGACGGTGAAGTAAGTACTTTTTTCCCTGTTACTTTGACAAGTGAAAGCCTTCACTTTCTCCTCACTTTCTCCTCACATTCTTGACGCTGACAGTAACTGTGGATCCAGGTGTGTTGCCAGGTGTATGCCAGGAGCTGTGTTGTACATTCAGTACTTGGAATCCCCAAGTATGGACTTTGGTAAAGAAACCAGGATAATACCTTTCTCAGCTTGGACTGTAATTTGTGTCAGATAACTTAGTAGGGATGACAGAACATGATTTCATTTTATAGAAACCCAGTTTAATTGCTCTAAGAAAAGGACTAGTTTGAACAACATGTAGAAGAATGGCAGGGCACAGAAGAATGCTGGAGGGTGATCTTCATTTATGTGAAAATAGGCTATCTATGTCTTCTCCACTCTCCTGCCTCTATGTAATGTTTCCTTTTTTCTCACTCTTGATTATTTATGGCTTTCTGCCATCAGTGCTGTCTCCTGAAGCATGCTTAGCAGGATTGCATGTTGGTAGAGGATGGCATAGACTTAGGGTTGAGAGGGACAGCTTATGCCATTATGTGCCAGCAGAGACCAAATAGTCCAGCCTGGGTGTGATGCATCCCTCATACTATGGGCTAGCTGCAGCTTTAACTGGTAGCCTATAGTAAAAATAGACCTGATAGCAAATACCTGATCCTGATAGAGCTCTTCATGACTCTTTCTAACCACTGTCAGGCTGCCCACATGGGCAAGGCTACACTGATGTGGTTCACTGAACTCATGTTTTAGTAGCCTTTCCTATTCCCTGTTAGCAAAACAATGTTGGCTGTGTTTGTTTCCTGGTAGGTGGTAAGGACTAACCAGTTCTCAGTTACACGACATGAGAAAATAGCGAACGGGCTACTGGGAGACCAGGGTCTGCCTGGTGTCTTTGTGCTGTATGAACTTTCGCCCATGATGGTGAAGCTGACAGAGAAACACAGGTAAGAGACATTTCATTCTATTTCGTTCATCCTTCACTGATTTTGTCATTTTGCATAGCTTGAAACTTCATCCTCACTTAGACATGACAGTGCAAATGCCTGAAATTCATCTGAGCCCCTTCCCAGCCAGTGGAGAGGAAGATGTGCTCACTGATGTCCTTCCTCTCCATGTGAAACCCTGGTTAGGGACTGGGTTTTTTCTGTTACTATGTGAAGTAATGTAATCCAGTATCAAGATGGAAAAGGAAAGTGGTGTGAGGAGCAGAAGTGTGATATAATGGTTCTTGGTTTGGACTTCTAATGGGAAGACTAGATTATAGAGCATATCCATCTTACCAGCAGCACCCACACAGTCCAACTGGTTCCTTACTCTGCATTTGCTATAGCTTTTCTATGTCTTGCAGCCAGTGTGGAACCTCTTCTTCTCTCTGGGTTAATGGCTGGCATGTAACTGCAGGGAAGGGGAAGGGGTTGTAGCTGTCCAATCTTTGACGTTCATAATGGGGTACAGACAATGTATCTTAAAATGTATTAACATGTCCTTAGGGATTTAGTTACTGTGTTACACGAGCCTGCTGTGCATTCTGATGAGTAGGAATGAATAATGTCTTAGAGATTAAAAGCCCGTCTTTTAGGTTTATAAATTCAGTACTTCCTCTTAGTGCTGCTGACTAAAAGTAGCAGTGACAAACTGCATTCTGTAGCCAATAGGGGTTAATTAATTCTTTAATCTGAGAATTGTCAGCTATGACTATTTAGGTAATGCATACTTATATGGTGTGATGAACATTATTATAATTATTAGTTAATTGTTACATACTTGACATTGGTATCTGAGCTCATGCTGGTTGTTCAAATTCTAGGTCCTTTACTCACTTTCTCACTGGAGTTTGTGCCATTGTTGGAGGCATATTTACAGGTATTGCACCTTTCAATCATTTTGCTTTCTAAAGTGTAAACATTTACTATCTTACTCTTTCTTAAGTTCACACGTCTGGTAATAAAACCCTGTTTGATGAAGAGAGATGATTTCAGTGTTTGGAAGGCAATACAGCATGTTCTGCAGAGCCACAGGAGTGGCATCAGTCTGTAGTTAGCACTGGAAATGCTGTAGATGATGTAGACCTATTACACCATTTCATTTCATTAGATCTGTAGACCTGTCGTAATATTTCATTCCAATGCTCTACAGGACATTTTGTTTTGAAACAAAGCTGTTCTTCACAGACCATATGAAAGCGTCTGTCCTTGCATTCTTGGCCAGCTTGGGTCTGTAAACAGATAGTTGCTTTCATGTGGAACCAAAGCTGGTAAAATCTGTGAACCCAGATATCAAACTGTGCTCCCAGACATAGGAGCTCCAGCTACTGTTCTGCAGGGACTAGATGGGGTCTTGTGAGGAGAGGCTGTTCCTGCAGATCCATCTGAGTATCTGCACTTCACTCTTGGTACTGGCTTCTGGAGTAGCTAATCAGTATCTTCTCAGCTCTGTGCGTGGGAACAGCCTTGGTCCAGCCTTGCTCCCCAGGTAGTAATCCAGGGTGCTCGTAGTCGGAGATGTGGGTGTTAAGGGCCAGCCCGAAGATGTGGTCAGGGACCTGAGAAGGCAGTTACTGTGTCACATAACATCTGTATCACGTACCTATAATATCATACCTTTATCTGCAAGGTTTTCCAATCATCTGAGGTGTCATGGTGCTCAATTAACCTGATAATGTTAAACAGAATTTCTGTCTACAATAAATTTTATCGCTTTAAAAAATTACTTTCATAACAAATTCAAGTGCCCTTTAGCACTGACTGAGTTTGACAGCCAGTCCATGTTTGCTGCCATACACCATGCTCAGACTCTCTGTATTCTAGAGATCAAATCAACTGGTAGACAATTAGGCCAATTACTTGTACCAGCAACAGTGTGGCCAACAGGACCAGGGCGGTGACTGTCCCCCGCTGCACACTGGTGAAGCACCTTGAATCCTGGGTTCAGTTCTGGACCCTTCATGACAAGAAAGACATTGAGGTGCTGCAGCGAGTCCAGAGAAGGGAATGGAGCTGGGGAAGGGGCTGCAGCATAGGTGTGATGAGGAGCCAGGTGGGGGTGCTCAGCCTGCAGAAAAAGAAGCTCAAGAGGGACCTTCTCGCTCTCTACAACTACATGAAAGGAGGTTGGAGCCAGGTGAGAGTCAGTCTCTTCTTCTAACAGGAACAGGATGAAAGCAAATGGCCTCAAGTTGCACCAGGGGAGGTTTTGATTGGATACTAGGGAAAGTATCATCATGGAAAGGGTTGTCCAGCTGTGGCACAGGCTTCCCAGGGCAGTGGTAGAGTCACCTTCCCTGCAGGTATTTAAAAGACACGTAGATGTGACACTTAGGGACCTGGTTTAGCAGTAGGCTTGGCAGTGCTGGGGACAATTGGATGCAATGACCTTAGAGGTCTTTTCCAACCTAGATGATTCTATGCTATTCTAAAGTTGCCTCTGTAACAGTGTCAAATTGATTCCACAAGTAGAGATAATTTCAGGGCAAAACAACCACACAAATGTCGTCTGAAGCATTACTCAAAGACCAAGTGTTAAGTCCAATAATTCCATATTATATAGTAATAAACAGAAGATTCAATTCCCATTTTAGCTGCAACTCTTTGTATAGTACTGGAATGTATGTCTTCATGTACGGCCAAGTAATCATTTACTTATTCCTTAGATTGAGGTTTTGAATAAAAGAAATACTGTGAAGCTTCATAAAATCCTGTCATTGAAAAAAGGCTCCCTAGCAGCCCTTATGTTCCCTCCCTGGCAGGAGCTCAAGGTTCCTGTCCTGTGAAAGCCTTGGTTGTCTGGGGTTTGTGGTACATTAGACCCATTCTGAGTTTTTCTGTGGTCCCAAACAAGCACTGAATTAATAGGCTTCTTTAGGGCTGGAGAGGTTTGGGGAAAATACTGCAGAAAGAATTAAAGGCAGTGGTTTGTATTGCTTTGTGTCTGGTGGTTGTATATTGCAGTCTCCAATAAAGGGCATCCATCAAGGGCAGCATATGGTACTTTTAACGTTACTGTGAAATGAGCAAGAAATGGAAAACATGCCCTTGGCAAGCTGAGTCAAGGCAACAATGTGGCATAAAGCTCTCCACAACAGCTTCCTTTCCAAATTCTTCTCAATCATCAGCAAACACACATGACTCAGCCTGTCTCTTTTGCTTCCGAAAAAGAGATCTTTTCTCAAGAAGCATGATCACCTCTGCCCTGCAGGCTGGGTCTTTTCTGTCCTGAGGAGATGAGGACTTTACTCTTCTGAGCAGCAGCAGCAGAACCTTTTTGTGTCTGGTGGACCTGGGATTCCTTTCCTCTGACAGCAGGGTTTGTGTTTTCTTTCCTTGGGAGTTGTTCTCTCTTTGAGGCATGTCTGACTTCATCCATTTGGTTTTCTCCTTTTAGTTGCAGGTTTCATTGACTCCTTGATCTATCACTCAGCACGTGCCATCCAGAAGAAAATTGAACTTGGGAAGACAACATAAGTAAGCAGTGACCTCGCCCCATTTAAAAACAAACAAACAAAAAGCCCCAAACAAACCCCAAGCCTCCAAGGAGAACTAAACAGTCTGTTTGAAACACAAGTGATCTTCTGAGTGCACAGGAGATGTTTGGAATTTCCAGATGGCCCTAACCACTCATGTATTACTGTGCCCTCATTCTTTGGCCTTAGTTTGTGGATGGAACAACTTGAACCTTGCTGCTGTAAAGATTAGCTACCATATCTGGCTGTGCAGAACCTACTGTCAAACTCCTTTTGTGTCAGTCCATGTTCCTCCAGTTCTGTTCCCCTTCCCAACAGAGATGCTGGAGATACTGCATTCCGTTTGCCTCCAGGAG
Organism: Gymnorhina tibicen; assembly: GCA_013399875.1. Lineage (NCBI taxonomy): Eukaryota > Metazoa > Chordata > Aves > Passeriformes > Artamidae > Gymnorhina > Gymnorhina tibicen. The sequence continues at coordinate 103,013 of VXAZ01001835.1, read as the reverse complement.
TAATGTACTTTATTGTCAAGAGACCTGTAATGGACTGAAGTTGCCATCAAATAAGCTTTCTAGCAACACCATCAGGGATTTTTAATTTTTCTTTAAAATGTTTCTGGGTGTGCTGATGCTATATGTCAGACTTCCGTGACAGTGTGCTGCATCCATCTGTTACCTTCCAGCCATCCTGGTCTGCATGGGGAGCGTAAGCATTTGGGATGTGCTTTCTATGCTGGGGGAGCTCCCAGTTGTTCTTCTTATGAAAGATGCAAGTTAATGTTTCAGGAAAAAAAAAAGTGTCTGGAATTTTAATTGATTTTTAAATTGTATTTTTTTTTCCATTTCCCCTTGGTGTATACTTTGAAATAAAGTCCATCCTCTGTTTGTTCTGGTACGGCATATGGAGGAATAATTAAATTATTTGAACTAATCCTGGTACTGAATTGGAAATTAGAATTAAAAACACACCTGCATTGTGGCAAAGTACATAGAGATTGTGATGATGATGGGGCTTTTTTCTGTTAAATCATCTACACAAGTGAGTAAAGTGCTTGGTATGTGAAACTATATTGGGAGAAATTTGAAAATAATGAGGAAAAAAAATTTGTGAATTCTTGCCTTATTTGAGGCAAAACAGATTGATTACTCTTAAATCTCACGTCTGAATTTGCTTTGGTGTGACTCTAATCTTGGTCCAAGCAATTGGACAGGCACAGGATCAGATACTGCAGAGAGAAAGCTGTTCTATAATTCATTTTAAAGCAGGTTTTGCTAGGTGGTTGGTTCTTTTAATTAGTTGAACTTACCTATAAACTAGGGAGTCTAAAAAACTGCTGTTTTTTCAGCTGGGGAGAGAAGCAATTTGTGGTGTGTTTAAGGAGAATTATCTTCAAGCAAGAATATTGAAAAACAGGTTTGTTTTAAATGTATTTTTTACAAGGATATTTAATGAATCCAGTGGGTCAGGATCACAAAGTACTACTACAGCATGAGGAAGGGAACATAGTATCTGTATGTTTCATCAGGAACAAAAAGTGACCTGAACTGCTTCAATTGGTCATCAGAGCACCCAGCTTTGTAGCTAAATTTGTTAAGAATAGTCAGGAGAGAGATTAATGGAAGTAATGCAGCAAGAGTTTAACCCACAGTGAAACAGTTATCAGAAAGCCAACTGCTCGTAAACTTTAGAAAAGCATTGGAGATCATTGCTCAGAGCACTCCTGAGCCCCTAAAGAAAAGTGAAGGGAAGGTGAAGGTGCAATACTTGTTCTCATCATGGGAAACAGAAATAGTGGAGAGAAGAAATCGAAGACACAGAAATGGAGAGTCTATCTAGAGAGGCAGAAAATAATGAAGCTGATAGTTAAGTAATACAGGCTTCTGCTATCAGTAGGAAGAATATGAGTATGAGAGTTCTGGTGATTTTAATAGACTGAAAGCCCAAGTGACTAAGAACCATGGTAAAGCTGAGTCTGGATCAAGGATGTTAGTGATTGAAAGTGATAAAAGACATCCTGCTAACCCTGCTCTGGAGGAGAAAAACCTCCTTTGGGGAGCTCAGTCCCCAGGGTCTGCAGTCTTGTTCTGCAAGGGTTCCTTTTTCAAAGTTGTAAGGGGTCAAAAAGCAAAGGAAATGGTGGTTCACATGTGTTTTCAAAGTTTATTCAACATAAGATCCTTTCAAATGTATTTGATTCTGTTGTCTTCTGTCAGCCTGTTTGATTTTTCCCTTCTTACTCTTCCTTGATACAATTGAAAAAATATTTCCTTAGTTAAAGACTATAAGAATAAAAGTCTTAGTAAAAGACTGTGCAGGGTGAGGGGGGCCTCTTCCTTTCTTAAGAACAGCTACAACCCTCCCCCAAAAGCAATGTGTGGGTGGCAATGTCAGCTCTGTCATGCAGACAGCCACGTTTGAGCAGCTGCTCCACTACTGGCACCCAGTGGCTTCACAGCCCTGCAGGGCCACACACAGCAGCTCACAGACTCCATGCCCACCTCCAGCCCCACCATCTCCCCTTCCTCCCTCCCAACCAGCATGGGCAGAATCATGCCCACCTTATGTCCAGCTAAATGCAACATACCTGGTGCCATGGGAGAATGGCACCCACAGTACCCAGCTGGTAGGACTAGCACAGGCAGTACCGAAACCCTGCGAATTGCAGGGTCTGTGAGCCCAGGTGGTGGGGAGGAGCAGCAAGCTAAAGAGCCAGGACAGGCACTGGCAGTGCACTTTGGCCCATTCCTGGCCAAACCGCCTGGCTCCAGTTTCTTGGAAATGCATCACTTGTAGAATACAATCCTGCCTTTATGTGCCAGTCTCTCGATGAGGCTGAATTCAGCATGAGCATCGTGGACTCTCATCCTGCGAAAGGCTCCAGACCAGCGGTTTCTTTCCCAGTAGTGGTGCCAGTTCCCTTCGCTGTCTGACCTGTGCATATGCCAGCATGAGCCATTGCTGTGTGGATGCTGGGGCATCCTGAAAGCATATGGACAAGCAGTGCAGGGGTGGTACAGTGGCAGTGCCTGGTCCCACTGGCTGTGCTCACCTGCTGGCAGGTGTGCAAGGCAACAAGCAGGGCTGTGAAACCAGTGGAGGGGTACCACCCATGGTGCTGTGTCCAGTTGTCATGGATGTACTGGAGGAAAGCTGGTCTCAGGATCTACACCTGAGTGGGGAGGGATCAGATGCTCTCCATGCTGCAACAGGACAGCCAGCCCAGCACAGTGCAGCCATTGGCTCCCTGCCTGGCAGAGTTCTGCCTGCCCCTGAGGAGCTGGAGCCCACAGAGCCATTACCTTTTGTTTCTGTCAGCTCTGATGAACTGTTTAACTCACATACGTGCTGCAAAAGCAGAGGCAAGCAGTGATCATGTAGTACACCTGCTGCTGAGGAGGCCCCTTTCTTTGCAGAGGGTATCCATTTTCTGCCAGCACCAGCCCAGTGACATCCCCCACCCCCTGGGCTGGCCCAGCAGCATCCCCTGGCCTGGCTGTAGGAAGGGACACATCAAGCCCATGACCCTGCTGTGGGGACAGCTGCCATCCCACTCACAGAGGTATGGTACTGAGGGTTGCCTGAGCCCTGTAGGGACAGGTCAATGCCCAACTACCCCAAAGTGCAGGGCAGAGGGATGACCAGTACCTTTTGTGCCATCAGGACTAGTGCCACGGCTCCAGTGAAGCACCAGAGCCCCTAGACCACACTGCACCATCCGCAGGGTTTCCAGCACAAGAGATGCCATCCCCCAAAGCTAACACAAATGTGAGTTCTCTGGTGGAGAAGGCACTGGTCACCCACTGCAGGTCCAGAGGTTTGAAGGGGACAAGGACAAGGTGGACATCGGGCCTAAGGCTCACTGCACTCTCTGGGTACATCAAGCGGTGGTTTGTTCTCATGCCAACATCCAGCTCAAAGCCAGTGATCTTTGCTCTGTTCATCCTAAAGGACAGCAGGATGGTGTGTCCCAAAACAAAGGTGCATGGCCTGCTGGTCCCAGGCTCTTGATCCCACCAGCCAGGGATAGCAGGTCACCCTAGCCAGCAGCAAAGAGGACATGGGTGACACAAGGCCTGTGTGTGTCCCAGGATGGAGGGCTCCAGAGCGCAGGGTCAGCCGGCCAGCTCCATCACAGGGTTTGTGTTGGCAGATTTCAACAGCACGGCCAGGAGCTGGGGCGTGCCAGGGTTCTGGGAAGACAGGGAGAGACCAAATCCCTTTAGGTCACCCACCTCAGCCCCCAGTCATGAGCATCAATTAGCAGCCTGTGGCTGGACCCTTTCAGCTGCCCTGAGTTCCCCACCACCACACAAGTCCTGCAGTGAGATGGGTCCCACATATTAGCAGTTGGGGCCTGGAGGACAGTGAAGAGCTGCTGAATTATGGCCTGAAGCTGGACACCACTCGGGGGACCCTGCAGGGTCTAGGGAAGCAAGCACAGTGACATGCAGCATTAGCATTAACCCTCCACCAGTAGCCCAAAGGAAGACAGAACCCCATTTCTCCTAGCAGAGACCTGGGGAAGGACAGAAAAAGCAGATGGGATATTAGTTAAAGGGTGCAGAACAGCCCAGGGGGCAGGGGAAGAGGTGGAGGAAGAGCTGAGCTGGGATCTCTGCATCCCTTTATCCCCATCACATCTGTTCTTGGCCCTGCCCCACTGCAAACAGATTCAGCAAGCCTGGGAAGAGCCACAAGCTCCTGCCCATTGCCTCACTTACCAGCCACCACTGAACCACATCTGAGGAGAGCTCGTGGTCTGCACCCATCAGCAGAGGCCCTATGGCTGCCTTGTAGCAGGCATTGAGCCATGCAGAGCTGTTGGTACGGGTGGTGCAGCGGGCAGTAGGGGTGTGCAGGAGGGAGGGAACCCAACAGACAGGACCAACGCCATCTGTGAGGGCTCCAAAACATTGCCACAGGACCAGCAGCAGGCACAGGGCCAGCACCATTTTGTGTACCTCTGGAACAGCATCCCATGTTGTCATGTCACAAAGACCAGTGGCAGTGACACCACAGGATGCCTTGTCCCCCACCCTCTCTGTCCAGCCTCCCAGGACACCCTTTGGATGCTCATACACCCTGAGGGAACTGAAATAGCCTAATATTAATTTACTTTTCTAACTGTTCAACGACGTTATTGCCATGTTCTGCTGCTGCCACTGCCACCAGTTAGTTCAGGCCAGACAGGGCTGGCTGGCAGCATGTGCTTTACAAGGAACTGCTCTCTGCCTGCAGTACTTTTAGGTTCTGCAAATTGACCTGTGAACAAGAAGCAAAGCATCATCACCCTGGCCACAAGTCAAACACCAGCTTCCCATCCAGAGTGGTGTACATCCACCTACCAAGTGCACAATGCCAGCAGTGAGCCCTCCTCCCTATGCATGAAGAGGAGCCCCACAGTCTCTCTGCCCTGGCTGAGCCCATGCAGACACCATGCAGCTCCTACCCTAGTGGTCCTGGGGTTCTGCAGCTTCAAGGACACTGAACCATTGCCAGGAAGAACACTTCTGTTCTCTACCAAAAAGCACTCATGTAGCCTAAGGTCAGAACAAAAAGGGTTTTCCATTCCTCAGGGAATTCATGAAGTGCTCAGTGACTTAGGACTTGGCTTCTGTGGGCCAAGGCAAGAGCAAAGAGTAGAGCTTCATGGGCAGCCTTCATCCCAGGGTCAGAAGAGAACGCAGCTGGTTTTTGGTGGTGTCCCCTCTGTACTGGAAAACGCCTAACGTTCTCACAGTAGCACCCTGTGCCTCCCTCAGTTGCTATGTGTCAGCACCTGTTTCATTTCTCCACAGGTGAGAGTGAGAGCTCTTCTGGGCCCAGGCCCAGGCCCAGAGGAAAGCCAAAGCACAGGCATTGAATTAAAACCTTTAGATAAACTGAGATACATGAAGTCACACCAACGTGAAATAGAAATATAGATTTTTAACTTTTAAAAAATATGCTAAGTGCTTTAAACATTGAGAAGCTGCAGCAAAGAAACCTTAAACACAGTTCTTACTGCAGCAGTGTTACCTTTTCACAGAATTTCTTTACTTTAAATGAAACATAGATGGAACTATACTGTTCACATTTTTTTAAATAGAGTATTCACATAAACAATAAGAGCTGATAGAAACTATATAAGCAAATCTGTGTAATACCTATGTAAGACTTGTGTAAGATTTACGATTATCAGAATTAGTCCAGGATAGGTTAAGAAAAGAAAAACTAGAATCATGTGTTAATTTTATTGGTCAATTATAAATATAATCCACACTTCTGTAAGTTTAGAGAAGAGGAAGAAACTGTTTACTACTTGCTGTTAGCCTAACTGCTGCAGCTGCTGTTGCTACTTGACCTTATCATGTAACCCCTTTGAACTCTGCCTTCAGAAAACTGAAACTATGAAACAAAGAACTTTAGCAGAACAGCAGCTTCCTCTGCTCTTTCACCCTCGGCCGAAAGGGAGGGTGTCCCATCAAAAAGCTCAACACACAGGAACCATTTTCTGCATCTCCTGGAGAAAGGAGACATATGGACATACCTGCTCATCATGGTGTCCGACCTGCTGCACTCAGATCTGACGCCCAGAACATGCCCCAGACAGCAAAACTGCTGCCCCAGGAGGTCCAGGCAACCAGCAGAGATGGGAGATGGAACAGGATGGGGGAATCTGCACCATCCCAGATGGTTGCAGCAGGTTTTACTCCCTGTGTCAGCCTGTCCTTTCTAAAAGCCAATGAACCATTACTCATATTAAAGGAGGAAGCACAAACAAGCCATTACCAGTGCACTTGAAACCCAGATATGGGTTCTTCCAAGCAGGAAGCTACCCTGAAATGCCGGCTCTTCTCCCCACAGGATCAAGGCGACTACCACAGCCCCCACACTCTCCCTGCTGGCAGTTATAAGTCCCTATGACTTACTCTTTTGTCCTCCTGCAAGCACCCACAAGCACTTGCCATGATGGAGGCAAAGAGCATCCATCTGATGTGTTGGTCAGGCCAGGTGCCAGCAGTCCCTTGGGCTGGTTCAGGCACTCATGGAGTCTCAGGGGTTTGTAAGTCACAGCTCATGGAGAGGTGGGAGCAGGCTGAGGGCTGTATGGTCAGCACCAGCTGCTTCAGTAAGCCCAGAGAGAGGGTACTCAGCACAGGCAATATTTCATGCAGCTTGTTGCAATCGCCTGTGGCTGGAGCAGGCAGGGCTCTGGACAGGCAGATTTGAGTGGCCCCATATCCCTCTCTATGCAGCCCTTGTTCTATGGATGGTACCTTTCCACATGCACCCGCACAACACATGGCAGCTCAAGGAATCCCTCTGTCCCTGTGTCCAGAGGTGCCCCAGTCCAGAGATACTGGCCACAAACCACCATGCCACAGCCATTCAGCCCCTGCATTGGGCTGCATTCAGTGCCACAGACGTGTCTGTTCCCACTCAGCCCCAAGGAAAACTGTCAGGAGATCCATAGCCTCACAACTGGGAAAGAACTTCTCCTGGTGTCATGACCCTGTGGTCCACAGCCAGTTCTCCAGGTCCCCTCACTTCCTTGGAGGAAGCTCCGCTGAGCATGAACAGGCAAAGGTGATGCTTCTGGGCTCGGTAACCTCTCCAGTGCTTGTTGCAAGTGCAGCAACTGCCACAGGGAGAGGAAGTGTTGCACCATGCCGGGGGGGAGAACTGTGGGTGGTACAGTGAGGTCAGAGCTGCTGTCCCTTCTTCGGCAGTACCCACCACTCTGGCATTCCGGCACACCACCTCCATGCAGCCCAGAAGCTGAATGCCCTAGTCGGGTTCCCAAGGCCAAATCAGGAAATTAATGATTAAGAAGTTCCTCTGGGTGGGAGAAGCTGCCTGGAGTGGAACTGCCCTCTTGCCCCTGTGTGTCCTGCTGGGGTGGCTCACTGACACCAACAGCCTCGTACATCCAGCACCTCACCAGGACTCTTGCACACCTGGATGTAATTTTGGCTCAGAGAGGACAGAGGAATGTGAAATGTGCTCAGCAATTAGAGAAGCACAGCCAGTGGAAAAGCTGTGCAAGCTGAACTGTGAGTAATTTTATCCAAGGGGAGGTCAACACTTCGCTTTGCAAGGAGGTTTGGTGCAAAGAGGAAGGATCTAGAAACTCAAACTAGAACAGCACTGCAAAATGCAAAGACTCTGTATTTATTGGTGACAAGCTCAAAGGGCCTCTGCACCACTACTGGGGAGCCAGGCAGGGCTGAGCTGTTACGAAGCACATTTTCTGGATCACACAGAGAATGAAACATGTGGGAGGAATTAAGGACAGCACGGGCTCCATGGTGCTGGCTCCAATTGTTTGCATTGTCAAGCTCCAGTGTGCTCGATCCTCACCACAGTCATAAAGTCCATGAACCCTGCAGAGCAGCAGTTGATTCTGCAAGAAGGAGAGAACAGCTTCATCAGATACAAAGCAAAACTAATTCCACTGTCCTGATCCCAAAGCCCCTGGCAACAGTGTGAAGAGCAAGAATGAGAGACTGGGAGGTTTTGTGTGCAGAGGAACTGCAGAGGTAGCAGGTAATCTCCTGGGAGTTTGGGAGAGGGATCCAGAAGATCCTCCTTCTGCTGGAGCATCCTTTCAGAGGCAGCTGATTCTTTGCACCAGGCCCCAGGCATGTGCAGGTGCACTGTATGGGGTCCCAGTTTCTCAGGGCAGGTCTGCACAGGGAGTCAGTAGTGCTGCTCACCACAGCCTCAAGACCAAGCAACCCAAGCAAGGTGTCCCTAAGGAAAGGGCTCTGCCTTTACAGTGTCCTCAGGGAGAAAGGTGTCCCCTGCAGCCCAGAGAAGCAGGGCCAGTGTGGACACTGCACTCTTCTCCATGTCCAAAACTTCACTCTGCAACCTGCCAAAAACCTGAAATCATAAACAACACAGGGACAGCATTCCCAGCACTTAGCAGGGAGATGCCAATACCAAGGAATCACAGCACTGCTGAAAAGAGAAACTGCTAGGGCCAGCACCAACTCAGGTCAAAACCAAAAGGGATTAAATACTGGCAGATGTGGGAGCTGAGCTGATCCTGCCCTCTGGCCACTTACCAAACTACTCTTCTGAGGAAGAAGGGGTGATACATCCCAAGCATGGCCAGAATATGGATCTGGCTCCTGGAGGGATCAGTGTGGGCCAGACTGTTCTGCTGTGCTGGGTCAGATGTGCAGAGGGGGTCCATGGCTTTCAGGCACAGCAACAATCAGGTTGGTCATCTCCTCACACCTTTCATCACAGGTGGACAACAGCAACATCCACTGTCAGGCAACACAGTGCAACAAGTACACCATCAGTCTGGGAGCTGGACAGGGAAGGGACTGTGGACAGGGTGGAGAGCAGCAGCAGTGGAAGAGGACATGGCCAGGAAGCAGAAGGACATAGCGAGGAGGCTGGGATGAGAAGCATGTTACCCGAAGGTGAGAGATGTGCAGCTCCAAGGTGGTCCAAGAACTGCCAGCATCAGGGTGCGGCTGCTATGCCCTGTGCTTGGCACCCTTCATGCCTGCCAAGCTCCCCATACTGCTGAGCTCTGCTGGGATGAGGCTGGTTCCTCAATGCACCTGGAGGCTCCAGCTGACCAGACCGCCATCCTGGAGACCCTGGGGCTGCTCCTGGCAGCATTCACACCTTTGTCAAAGATCTGTGCTGTGGAAGACCCTGCCTCAGCCCTCAGTCTGCCACCCTGCCTGGGTGTGTTAGAGCAGGGAGCATCCTTCTGCCAGAAGGCATCCACGGAAACAAACCCACAGCCTGAAAGTTAGGGACAGGGTCCTAATTTGAATTCTCCAAATTCAGTATCTCCAACTGCCCAGCAAACCCAAGAATAACCCTGGCCTGGTGGCATTGGTATCTCACAGCCAGGGTGTGGGTAGCCCCCTGATGCTTGTCTGTGAGCACAGTGTCCACTGTTGCAGCTCTCACAGGTCTCACAGCTCTCACAGCCCCATGTCTAAGCAAGAGGCCCTGCTGGCCTGACCCATGAATGAGACTCAGCCAGACAAAACCACTGACAAACTGATCTAGTGCAGGCAGCTGCAGACCTCCATCAGGTCCCTTCACACCACCATGGTCTGGTTCCTTGTCCCTCTTGAGCCTGTTCTGTCCTTACTTGCAGCTGGACTGGTCAGGCTGGGCTGCTTGGAGCAGAGCAGTACCAAGGTGCTGGCTCTGAGCATATGTGCTTGTGCTTGATGCTCGGAGGCAGAGGTTGCCTCCTCCTGACTGTCAGCTAATTGTGTGTCTTCAATAAAGATTGAAAAGCTGAGCCAAGCCAGTAAGGAAGGTTGGATATGTCCCCTGGGGACCCAAACACAGAGCAAGAGCAGATCAGGCGGCAGCAGCAAGATGATGCTAAGCAGTGCTCCTGGGCAAAGCTCCAGGCAAGAATGGGCATAGATGTCTGGGCAGGAATTTAGGGATTTTCTTTTCTCTGCTGACAGGTCTGACTTGAGAAATTCATCTAGTTGGAGCTGGAACTAGCAGAGAGGTGGTCAAACAAGACTTGGTGAGTGTCCCAGAAAGCAGAATGGACTCTTGGAAGTGGGAAATGTCATGGGAAAGCTGAGTGGGCAAAGGACAGATGGAGCTTGTCTGGCTAAGGAGCAGAACTGTGATGATGTCACTGTTTCTGCCTGCAGCTTTGGCTTCCCAGCCCTGTCTCTAAATACGTGCTCCTCTGCCTCTCCCAACACAGCAGCACTGGGGAGGGAACACCACATCCTCACAGCACCAGTGGAGATGCCACAAGGGCACACATACATTGTGCTGCTCTTCAAAGCAGAGATCAGTGCTAGGTCAAAGAAGCCAGCACAAGACATTGGTCCATCAGGAACAAAGGTCTCCTACGGCACCAGACAACCCATCGCATCCTGTTGGGGCTCAGCTCCCTCTCAGGCCCCACTCTACTGATGGTGCCAGGCTGCAGCAACAGCTCATCCTGCTAGCCCCCACAGGCCCCTGCCACAGACTCTCACCTTGCTTTGCCTGCTGGGGCAAGAATGGATGGGGATAGGAGGGAGTATGCAGCACATCCAGTCTGTGGAGGTGGGCCACTGGCAAGGTACAGGTGGCACTGCCTCTGCTACCTCTGGCAGACTGGCGGTAGGAGCTCTGGACCCAGCTGGGAAAAGGGATTTGCTGGTTAGATGGAGTGGGTACAGCAGGGCAGGTACAGGAGCACCCACTTCAGCACAGTGGGAGCGAGACAGCAAGAGCATGTGTGGCCACAAGCCAGCATGTCTCCGGACCTCAGCTTCTCATCCGGGTCGTCATCACTATCAAACATGCCATCTTGTCCCAAACACCACTTGTATTCCACGTGGATGTGAGGGTTGAACTGATTGTTCTGGGAGTGCAGCAGCTGGAGCACAGAGGAACATCTTGAGGACCCACCAGACCCATATCACCCCACCAGCCCCACAGGCCTCATATCTGACCATCCACCCAGCAAGGCAATGTCTGCAACTGCAAGCAGTGCTCCCCAGCAGCAAGGGGCTATTGCCTCCAAATGCACAAATCAGGATGTGGCAGAAGGAAAACTTGGACTTGCTGAGGAGACCCACAGCCCCAGTACAGATCCAGGTTCCATTGCCCAGGCATGACACAAATCCTGCCCTGGCCTGTCCTAAACTGCCCTGCCAGTAGAGCCAACACCCACTGGACCCACCCTGTGCCCTCCTCTGCATCCCACACTGGCACTGGAGATGCTGAGAGGCACATATGGTCATGTGGACACATCCAAAAGGTGCGGGGCCCTGTCCCAATCTGCACGTGCAGAGAGGAGAAAAGTTCAAAATATACCCAAAATGAGACTAAGGCACAAACAAGGTCAAATGTTAGTAACCAAAACAATAACTCAGTTTTATTTACTAGCAAGGAAGAGAGCAAGGAAGAAGCAAAGAATTACAGAAAACAAGGGATGACTATCCACCATGGAGGAGCAGAGTCGTGCTGATCCTTTCTTCTTCCACCTGTCAGTGGGGAGAGCTCTGCCGCAATGCGCCGGCATTCGCTCATGCACCGGCTGAGCGGCGCTTGGCAGCGGTGCCTCAGCAGCTCTGCTCCAGCTTGGGGGCCGTGGCACCTTCCCCACGTCAGCATCAGTGTTCACAGGACATTGGTGTGATATACCCAGTTCTGCATGTGCAGGTCATTCACTTGTAATGGTGGGGGCTACCACTGATGGTCATGGCCCATTATTGCATTGATGCTTTAGAATAGAGTCTCAACAAGGTAGAGGCCTTGTCAAGCCTCTCAAGGGGGGGAATGATGCCTTAGGTTTTAACTTTTATATTTCTCAAGTTCTGAGTCGCTTAATGTGTAACTCTGAAGTTTCTTGTAGCTTGTTAACTGCTCTCCTAGGCCAGATAGACACAACAAAGCTTCTCTGAGCTTGCTATTCAAGGACACTCAGACTGTCCCAGGCCCAAAGGTGTAAACTAGGACCACAAGAGAGGTGGAGAAGTTGAAGAAATTACATCATTAGCTAAAGTTTTAATTGGTGAATTTATGCCGATATGCAAATAGACCAAAGCTATCAAAGTGTGAAGAACTCATGACTCCTTGTCCATCCTGGGGTCCATTTTGGAAGTAGCCTCTGGCTTCCCAGGGTGTACCTTTGAAGGCCTTTCAAATAAATACCTACCTTTATTCCCTTACTCTTGTCTAGTCTCTGTTTCTAGGTAGCCACCCAAGGCATCAGATCTTTAACTGCAGGTCTTATAGAGAGAGGCAGGCAATGGTGAAACAATTTGTCCTTTCTACAGTTCTCTACAGTCTCCCACCGCTCTCTGTTGTTGGGACGTGTCCCGAAACTGGAGGGGTGCCCCAACAGTGCCTTACTTTTGACATAGGGAATGTCTCATCTTCCTGGCAACATCCGGGACTGTTTCTCCTGCTTTATTAGCTGAGAGGGGAAGCGGCAGCCTTGAAGTCCATGAGCCCGTTCTGTGCTCAGTGAAATGAAGAGCAGTGTTGCATTTGGGGAGTCTGGTATCAAATAAGCCTAAAAGGGACAGCCTATACCCAGATCAGAACAAAGGCTCAGATCATTAAAGGATTGTGGTGGGAAGATGAAGAGCACAGGAGCTGAGACAAAAGGAGAAGGAGAAAAAGGAGGAGGAGTAAATCCAGATGACTCGCAGACATGGGTTGGGATAGAGAGGGGGACAGAAGAGCGCTGTCATTGCCAGAGCATCAAGGCTACAAAACCAGAGAAGGAGGTAACATCCTCTGTGTCACTGCAGAGAGGTTTGGGCAGACGTGGTATGCATGTCCTGGTGCCTGATGGACACCCAGACCACCTGGACACCCAGGTCCCTGTGCTTGCAAGCAGGGGCGTGAGTGCAAGTGCAAGCAAGTGACAGCCATTTTATTTCAGTTAGACCTCCAAGGAGTGGAAGGGGTTGTAGTTTAAAGTCAGAGGGTGGGACCTGCAAGAGTGTTGCTGTTATGCAAAACCCCTCCTTGAAGAGCTGCACCATGAGTCTGGTTGGGGTCACATGAGCTGGGAGGGAGAAGGGACCGGCAAGAGGTCTGCACCTGAAGGGACTGCAGAGCATCCCCAGACCAGTGGTGGGGCCTTCATAGTGGACTTAAGATTCTTGAGGTACCTTGAGGTATTCTTGAGGTATTCTAGGTAGTCAGTAAAGGCAGGTCAGGCAGAATTGTGCCCAGTGTGGCCAAGGCAGTGAGAAATTTGGCTGCCAAATCACTCTGCAACTGGGGGACACACCCCCCCATCTCCTGCCGCCCCACTGCCGTCTCCTTATCCTCCAAGGGGCTGCCACTGCACTACCTAGAATGGGAAAGGGGAGTATCACAGGAAGAGGCAAGGCAGAGATACTTACCTTGCTGGAAATTATATAACCCTTAAAATTCTAAGTAACTTTAGCCATAGGTTTGTTCACCTCTGCCAAAGGTGGGGGGATAATTGAAGATTATCTTCAAAAGACTCTGTTTACTGAGGGTTTTAGTTTTGCTGGGTGAGGCTTGATGAGCCTCAATCAACAAAGAGAAGATTCCCAGACTCTGAGAATTTAACATCTACAGACTGGGAGTAGCCAGAAGATACAGAGGACATAAACAGACATGAACAAACATTACCCCCTGGTGTGCTTGGAGACACATGGTCTGGGAAAAGATTGATAAGGGAACCAAAGTATGGGGAAAGATAAGCACAAGGCAACACAAAGGAGCACATGGCAGCACAGACCCCGGTGGGAGCAGGTGCCACACAGCAGAGTCCTGCAGAGAGGAGCCTGCCAGAAGCTGACAGATGGGTGAACAGTGCATGATCACCCCATAGAAGGACATTTAGAAGGTGCTTTGCTGATGTGGCAACATGGTGAGAATTACCAAATAAGGAAATACTGTGTCTTAAAGAAGTGTACAAAACCAGCTTGTTCCTTTGAATAAACTATTCAGATCAATTCAGATCCAGGAACCAGAACCAGAATCAGATTAAGCCTGAATTTCAATCACTGACACCAAAGAATGAGGACCAAATAAGGACCAAATTAGCATCGAAGGTGAATGGATCAATAACGAATAGGAGATCGAGTACTAAGAATTGTGTAATTTTAGACCAATGAATGAGAATTTCTTTGGATTTTTTATGTATAAATATGTGAGAAGTCTGGTAAAGAACCATGTGTGGATGGAATGTTTTCCATTGCACATCCTGGCCAGAATAAAGTAATGCCTAATTCTCTAACACTAAAAAAAAAAAGGTGCTGGAGGGTTTTCCTTCTTCCTGAGTTTTGGTGACAATCTGATGGTGGAAATATTTGTGCCTTCCCATTTCACCCAGAATCCTGGTTTTAAAGCTCACTTCTGTGTTGTGAAGAGGAGATTCTTGAGCAGTATAAACTGTTAGACCTGTGACCAGAGCATCAGCACACATCATCTCAGAACCAGTTCTTTGGCAGTCTTCCTACCTGCACTCCAGCATTGGAGCATTATCTTTGAAAATTAGTTCAGTGCCTGTTTTGGCTTCTGCTGTGCACGTGCTGTGTGTGGCAGAGCAGCTTGGGCAGTGTTAACCCTGTTGGACTCTGCCAGCTTGGACCCCATCCACACTGCAGTCCCACCAGGCCCGAGGCTGCCCACCAGGGAGGGAGAAAGTGAAGTGGGGCAGAGGCATGAGCTCCTGGGTCAGGAGCACCCCAGAGCAAGCTGGTTACTCCCAGAAGAGGGGAGAAGAGCATCTCTTGCTCTGAGCTGGAGAGCAAAGCCACAGCTTCTGTCCCAGGCTGTCAACAGCAGGAACCTGTTAGTGGTACCCCACTCACAGAGAGTCACGTGTACTCCAAACTGGCTTGTGAGCACTGCTGAGCCCGGAGACCCAGCCAAGAGCAGTGTCAGAGCAGGGCACCTTGCTGGACGTGGGAAGAGCCTGAAGCTGAGGCTGTCACCCTGCAGGCAGGGTTCCCCACCAACGCCATCTTCAACCTGCCTCTTGCCAACCGCAGCCAAGTGTTCTGAGCACTTTAGAAAGACCAAAAAGGTATTTCCAGAGAAGAGCTGAGGAGACACTCTGTGTGCACAGGGTGCAAGGTCCCATGGCTATTCACTGATGGTGATGCTGGCTTTGTCCATGAGCTAAGCAGTTTGTTATGAGAGCAGCAGTACTTTAGGGGTGTATTCCCCTCCACTGTTCACTTTGCTGGGCTTCTGCTGCAGCAGAGCGGGGAACAATATCAGCACCTCCAGGAAGAGCCACCAACTCCTGTCTCAGCAAACACTGCCTGGTGCTAGCACACCTGTCCTGCTTCCCACCTCACTTTAATGGTCACCCATTATTGTCACACCTCAACCCAGAGGGGACAAGGGAAACCCGCTAATCTAGGGGTAGTTACCCCAAGCCCAGCCTGAGCCATGTTTGGTAGCAGGTCTTCCCTGATGTTTTTTCTCTTTTTCAGGGAGTACTTTGGAGAAGATGATCAGCCTTGCACCTTTCACTAGCAAAGCTTAACCACGACAAGCTGACTGGGTGTCATGAACTTACCCATTCTGGACAAGATAATAAAAAATATGCAAAAAGGTTAGGTCAGACAAAAGCACTGTCAGGTGGAAAATCATCTCTCCAGGTTCCTGTAACCAAGAACACAGCAAAGATGAGACTGTCTGCCTGCAGTGCCACCACAGATAGAAGCCCTGTCCTTTCAAAGTGTCCCGTCACCTTTAAGATCTCCAAGAGATGAATAGATGTTACCGTCTCTTCAGAGCCCAGCAAATCTGGTGAGAATCTGGTTAACATGGTGGCTTCTGTGAAGAATCAATCATCCCCTTTTCCCATTTAGAAACCAAGGCAACCAAAGGTAAATTTTGTCCCCAGGCCAGCAGCTGAACTTCGTCAAGCCCAGGATCTCAGCAGAGCCCTGGGGTGTGCAACAGTTGCTCCCCATGGAGCTGCTTCTTGCTCACCAGTTTGTTCCAACACATCTCAGTGCTTCTTGCTCACTGCAGCATTTTGCTTCTTTGCTTTAAGGACACACACCAACAGCAAGCCTGCAGCTCTAGAGTTTCCTCAAGTTACTAACTCCACTCTCTTCTTCCGCTTACAGCAAGGACCCATGCTGTGGTTTTGCAAGAAAAAATGCTGCCCCAATTTTTCAGCCTACAGTAAGTTTGGGATGTCCTGAGGAAATCCCCTCAGAACTTTATAAGTAAACCTCAATTGCAAATTGGCCTTGGAAGTCTTGGGCTTGTGGTTTTGACTTGTGTCCCCTTCACACACAGCATGAGGAGGGCTGTGGGGTCACAGCCAGAAAACCTTCCTCTGCTGTGACACTCCTCACACTGCTCGAGCCTGCCTGTTGCTCCCAGCTTATAGAAACACCACTTTCATCAGAAAACTGTTCCCTCCCAGGCATGGGAACCCATAAGGACAGGATGGAGAACAAAGCTGTTTGCCATAAGGGTCTGTGGGATCGGCAGTCATACCTGCAGAAATGCCAGCACAGGCTCAAGTCCACGATCTCTGCATATGCTTGGAGCAAAGAAAATATGTCTGTTGCCTAAGATCGGAAGAAAAACTTTCTAAACAATATTAACAGTGGCAACATAAAGAGCAGTTCTTTAATTAAAGCTTTAGGTGCACAAAATATACCTGTGCGCACACATGGCATCGGATTTTCACAATTTTTATACATTTAGCTAATTAGCATATCTAGTGAGTACATCGAAGAGAAGACTGGTTGTGCTGGTAACCCACGCTTGGACCTGCCCCACTGGAGTCCCTCCAGGGGTTCTTAGCCCTGTATTTTGTTATGTCTCCCAGGTGCTGGTGCAAAACAAGATGTCCTTGTTAGAAATTATTTTCTTGAAAATAAGACTAAACAGAATTTCGAGGTGGCATAATTTGTAAGAAAGGGCAACTGCTGTTGTAAAGTGTAAGAAAGTGCTAGAAACTATAGAGCTATGTGGATACTGAAAAGCTGCTAGCAGAAGGTTTTTCAATTGCTTCTTGCAATTGCTTCTTGCAATATCCTGTGAGAATCTTTCCTTTCTCATGCAAGCTATGAAAACAGTGAGATGGTTTTTTGTATAACTATCTGAACACCTGGTGTTTGTCTAAGTTCTGTTTATGATACATTGGAGAAATGTTTTGAAATGAGTGTTGTAAGACTTTAGCCAATCACCCTAGTGGGTGGGTGATCACTAACCAATCACTTTATGGAACTAGAAGATATAAACGGGGTTGTAAATTTTTAAATAATACCATTTCATGCTGGATCTGTGTGTGGCTGCATCTCTCTGTCCCTGGTACAACAGCAACAGAGCTATATATTAAAAATCAAAAAAGCTAAAAATATATTAAAAAAGCTAAAAATCTTTAGGCATCATGCCCTTGTCCTTCATGGCTCCGAGGAGGACAGAGCACTGAGCAGCTCTTGGCATATTTTTTCTCAACATATTTGGAAATGACATTTTTCCGAAAGGCCCTTACAGAGACCAGCCAAATATGAATTAGGGGCCACAGAGCAACTCAGTGAGCATGCCAGGCCCACCTCCCTCATCTCTCTCTTCCCCAACCACCTTCATTCTCTCTCACTCAGCCCTGACAGTCAGTTTAACACCTCCCCTCTCTCAGCATTCCTAACAACTCTCACAAAACACTGTGGTTTTCTCAAAGCTTCCTCTACTGCAGTTACATAATTAAATAAGGCCTTGACTTTCATGCATTTAAAGTGCCACGGCCAAGGCAAGGACCCCTGCATGCACTGTGGGAAGCCAGAACCAGCTCCCTGTCTTTATTTCCAGCAGGGATCCTACTGCCTTCATCCAACACCCCAAGGTCTTGTGCTGGCAGGGACAGGAAACGGTTGGTGCCTGTCCCCCTCTCCCAGGCACTCATTGCTTTCTAGAACCCTCTCCATTGCCTCTGGTCCAGGATGAGAAGGCCTGGGTGGGAGATGTGCCGTGGGGTGCTGTGGGGATTTGTACTCAGCGACTTCTATCAGCCCTGGTGATGTTTTCCACTCTCCTCTCCTTTCCCATCCTCCCCAGCCCTCACCCACCCTTTGCCTTTCAGACCCGCTGCCCTCACAGTTCAGTACTGGGCTCAGCTCCCTGACGGTGAGAATCAGGAGAAAGTAGCAGAAATCTCAATGACTGGGAAATGCCAAATGGTATGAACTGGACAAGAGTATCCACTGGTCAGGAACAGCTTCCAGACTAGGACTGGCCGAGTAAGCTGGGACTCTCCCCAGGAGAGTTTAAGAACAGCAAAAGCAGTTGCTGGCTAGAGGATCTAGGGTAGCCGCAGGTACCTTGTGGGGCAAAGGAGGACTCCAAACAAAAAAGGTCACTGAGGGAGAACTGAATAATTTCATACACTTTCAACTTCCCCAGAACACAAGTAGAGATGAATCTGGCAACTTGGATTGTGACCACACTGTTTCAGTTGTATTTTCCCATTCTCCCATGTCTCTGCTGCTCTCTCCCTGCCAAGTGCCTTTCCTTATTCATCCATTCACTGCAGAGTAGGTCCATACTGTCCAAATGGTACCACAGATAGGACTTACAGGCTTGTAATGAAACCAAATCATGCCTGCTCTCCATCCTCCTGAAAGTCCCCCTGGTCCTGACAGTAAGGGGACCACCCGAGATGACCACCAGACAGGCGTGCATGAGTGGATGTAAATTAGTTCCCAAAAGTATTTAGCATAAGACTACCCTTTTCTGAGTTGTATGAATAATGCATGAGCTGTGTGTAATAAATTGCTGAAAATCCCCAATGCTGGTGTGCACGATAGGAGGAGGCATCCCCCATGCACCCAGCGCTGAATAAACAAGTATCTGCTTCAAAGACTCAGTCTCTGGAGTTCCTGGTACCCACTAATTGGTGCAAATCACTGGTACTTGGTCAAGGGCTCGAACTCTTGGAGGGACTTCAACTTTTCCTCAGCAGGGCAAACAGGCAGTCGGCTGGGGCGACCGGTGCCTTCTGGCTTCATCTGGGTGTTGCTGGCGGGCCAGGGACCGCACGGAATGGGGCTGCTCTGATCCTTCCCAGTGCGGTGCCCAACTGTGGACAGTCACTCTTGGAATTTGACCAAGGTAGTCCAAGGCTGCTGAACTCATCTTCTCTGAAGAGGAGAAAAGAAAAGAAACAAAAACAATAACAAAACCCCCCAAAAAAACCCCAAAACCAAAAACAAACCAAAAGAGAACCCAAAAGAGAAGCCTCTACCCACGCTTCTTCAGCTCTATGGAAAAAAACAAGAGGCAAGCAAGGCAAGAGACACAAGAACAAACCCGAAGGCAAGAGAAGGAGATTCTGCTATAATCTGTCTCCTGGAAAACAGAGCATGGCCCTGATGTAAGGATATGTTTGCATGAGAACATTTTATATGAAAATGTTTTGTGTGTTAATTTTATATCATAAAAACTGGGTAAAGAAGCTACAACCGTAAAAGCCTCCCTGAAGATACATGACTGAGACTTTGGACTGTAAATTAAACCACTAAGATTAGGTAAAGGGAAATCCCATTCTTTAATCATCTCAGGCCTAGAAAAAAAAACAAACAAGGCTGAAAGAGAGGAATGTATCCACAAGGAAGCCAAATGCAGCAGGGACTCTTCCCTGGCTGAGTTTAGGGTGGGGGAGATCACAGCCTGCAGAAGCCAGGTTTACACAGACTCCCACCCGAAACGGAGAGGGGGTAGAGATAACTGATGTATATTCAAAATAGTATGTGGCCAGAATACTGTCTCTTGTGAAATCTCTTTGACAGGAAGCTCAGCTGGCACAGACCCTGCCTTTGGACTTTGCTGTTCATAACACCCAACCAGGAGACTGGGTCCTAGTTAAGGAGTGGAAAGAAGCACCACTGGTGGTGAAGCGGCGTGGACCTTTCCAAAGTGTCACTTGGACCACAGAAACAGCCGCCAGGACAGCTGAACACGGGTGGACTCATCCCACTCGGGTCAAGGTCTCTGAGGCCCCGGCGATTTGGACATCTCAGCTCGAGGAGAAGGACGGGAGGCCGCGACTGACACTCGCAGGAGTGGGCCCGAGCAGCAGCCAGTGTGTCCACATCGGAGGAAGCCCCGTGTGCCTACCCACAGACCGTCTGCTGAAACAGTCTGTATGGGCATCCTTCCTTTAGAATCCCCACTCACTGCAGGGCTAGCCCTCGCTGTCATTGTTTTCTTTATGTTAAGCTGTTTCTGTGCCTTCACTTGCCACAGGTGGTGCAGAAGACACTGTGAGAATTAGATTAGGTAATTAGATTACACCATGAAAATGTTTTTCTTAATACATACCTTTATATTGTCAGTTAGGTTTGGGCCAGAGGTAGGAAAATCTTTTGTTAGTCCAAAGAGAAGAAGTAGCAAAACCTTTAACCTTAGCAATTGTTGGGTCTGCAGAGGGCCAGGAGGATCTGAAGACTGGCCATGGGTGGCCAGCCTGGTCAAACCTAAATGGTGGGCCAGCACCCTGAGGGAGGTCCATAATGGAACGAGATTTTTGGGGTGAAGAAGGAAATCCATGGTGACTTCATTCTTCTGAAAGAGACATTTATTGTCTGAATAGAACAGGAGATGCATAGGTAGGAAAGAGTGTTTGTGACTGGACTTTATCTTTGGGTTTATCTATTAAAAGAAAAAGGGGGAGTGTGTAGAAAATTAAATTACTCAAACTGCTGTTTGCAAATAGATGACAATGGAAAAGTGGTGAAACAAATAACAAATGGAATAAGAAAGTCAGCTCATGTACCAGTCCAAACGTAGAAAGGATGGGAATGGGACATGTTTTCGTGGTTACCTGGTGGACAATGGGTTAAACAAATTCTTTTTTTCCTCTTATGTGCTGTAGCAACAATAATCTTTTTACCATGCATGATCCCTTGATTAGTGCAAACTTATTCAACATGTGACCAAAGAAATGTAGGTAGTAGCCATGCCTACTGATCCAGAAATGGCTACAAAATGTCAGAAAATGATGTCACTGCAAAAAATTGCAAAACCAAAAAAAGACCCAGAAACATAAAATTAAGTCAATGATAACTAAAGTTTGTAAAGACAATTATTGAGAAAATAAAAGAGGAGGGATTGAAAGGAATGAGAGAGATTTGTCTTTAAAAACAAACTGTGGGTCTGCTGATAGGTAAAAGCTAGAAACTGAGAGGTGAAAGAAGCAAAGGGGGTGTTATATATATAATCAGTTAATTCACGCTCAGATATGAAATATCATACTGTTAAACTGTGTCTTGGATCCTGGTGGGGGGGGG
>VXAZ01001835.1:60265-81389 GCA_013399875.1 Gymnorhina tibicen | reverse complement strand
GAAACATAGTATATAAGCCCGCTGCAAAAAGCAGTAGTTGTGAACAAGGGAGGTTTTGGTGCGATAGAGGCCAAACCTGCATTCACCCAGTTCCAACCCCGGGCTTGGTACTGTGACTTTTCGATCGTGGCATCGCGTTTCCGATATTTCGGCCATTCAATAAATTTATGTTATTTTATATTATCGAATTTGACTATCCTATTTATTTCAGGGGGAAACCATAAATTCCATAGGAAAAGAAAAAGGGGGGTGTTTACATTAAAAGGGGGTCTGTATTAAGCAATTCGGGAAGCCTGTACCTCTCAAGTTCCCCAGCCAGTGGGGAAAGAGAGAGGGAAATGCGGCCGGGAAATTAGGATAAAAAGGAGGCTGTGTCCTTTAAAAAGTTGAGAGACCCCAGGGGAATGCCCCATGGCCTCTCCCCTTATTCGAATAAAGTAACAGGACTCCTCTGTCTCCTTTTCGGACGTGAACTTCTGGTGTTTGTGGATTAATTTTCCTGACATACGCAAAAATACAAAATTCCTTGTTTAACTCCTTTTAGTATTGATATAAACTAATTCGAAAGATTTCAGCAGTATAATATTGAACATTTATTAGTAAAACAAAGACAAAAGGCAGCGCTGGGTGCTTAGTTCATTGCCAGAGGCGCACTTTCATTCATTCTATTGAGAACTTAAGTACCTTCTCTACTGTTACATATTCATTAAGCTTACCTTAACTTACAGAAAGCAATTTACACCTCACTTAGCTTCCCCCTTCTTGATCTCTGCCCCCTCCCGCCAGCACGGCACCTTCTCAGGTCTTGTGGCTTCTCTCAGGATTGGGAGCAGAGACCCTCCCTTGGTGTAGCTGACAGTTTCTTTGGGGAGGTGTGAATTTTGCAAGATAACACGCTTCCTGGGAAATTTGTGGCTTATCTCCTTTATGTCTTTAACATGCCTTGTTCTTCGGCTCTGTGGTTTATCAACTTAAAGGCATTTATTATAATGTACTTATTACTATGTTTTCTAACATATTACAATTACTTTGAGGTTACAATACATTCTAACATTATTCCTACTTAACTATATTTTATTTTAATGCTATTTTGCATAATACATTATCACTAGTGAATGTTAAATCCATATTTGCGAAAGCCAACATTTATCATTCACTCATTTATCACAGTATCCTCCACTCCTACTCACACTGTTGCTTTATGACATGTGGCAGTAGGAGCAGGAAATCATGTTTGCAGGTAAACAGGGCTGTGTTTACCCCAAGAGAGTAGAGGGCAGGCTCTGGTGTGACTGTCTAAGAGAATGCAGGGACCGTAGGACCCACCACGAGCTACTGGGAAGAAGCTTGGATCCGAAGACTTAGTGGGATTTTTTCCAAGTTGTTACTGTCTTTGTTTAAGACTGTTTAAATAGATGGACACTCTGAAATGCATAACCCCCCCTTATTTCAAACCAATCCCTTTCACCAATAAGGAACGAAATACGAGTAGATACAAGGGAAAAAATAACAATTTACTAACAAAGAGAAAGGCAACAGGTAGAAAAAAAACAACCAACCAGTAATTAACTGCTAGATGCCAAACTGCTAAAACTCACGAACCCCCCAGGAACAAAGAGAGACCCGAAATGCTGGAAGCTCCCACTCCCAAAATGGTGCCCACCGGAGGCAGCCACACGGCCGAAAGACAAAGGGAAGATTGCGTCACACCCTTCCCTTACAAGAAGGCGTCCTCCGGGCAACCGTGTGTCCCCAGGAACAAAGAGACAATAATGGAAGCAGCCCCTCCCAGGAAGGGACAGACCAATGCTAGAGGCAGATCAAAACTCGCCGGCTCGTGTGAGGTCTGCGCCGCTGCTGCTTTTGCCTCCCGCCATTCCCGGGCTCTGTCGGTGCTGCTGCCGCGCTCTGCGGCTGCAAGGTGAGGACCTGTCCGGCACTGGCGCGGGGTGTCCCGGCCCCGGGAACTCGCTCGCTGTTTCCGCTGCTGGCAGAATTTGCAAAGTTCACTTTCAAACAGTTTCTAATTGTGAAATGGAGTCTTTACAAGTTGTCGCAGCTGTACCAGGTACAGAAAGAAAAGCATGACACGAAGTCCAAGTCTGGGGAGAAAAGACAATTAATTTATTAATTAATCTGGCCTTTTATAAGGTGGTTTGCAAAGATGGCAGGAGGCCATTGGTCCTTTGACCAGCCAGCCCTCAGCATGATTGGCTAGTACTCTACAACACCCATTTCAAAATATTTTTCAAAGTACCATAACAAAACTAGGAAAACAAGCTGGCAGGTGTTCGATAAAGAATTGGTTTACAAAACCGTCGCACTGTTTTTCGTAGCTTGCGTGAGAAAGACAAAGTTCTCACAGGATGCTGCAGAAAGCTGGAAAATTTCTCTGTTGAAGGCTTTTCGGCATCCACAACAAGTGGCTACAGTTGCAAACCCAAAGCTGCCACCAAAGAAAGAGACTGCTCCCGTAGTCTTGTCTCCTGAAGCAGAGGCCGACTGATCCGGGCTGGCTCACTGGAGCGGGGCTGCTTGCGGTGAGAGGTAGGCACCTGTGGAATTCGACCTAAGGAAACCGCTAACTGCAGTGTCTGCACAAGAAGGGAAAAAAAAAAAACAGTGAAAAGAGAACCTAAGAAAACAGAAAAGAAAGGAAACATCTGCTTAAGCAAAGACCAAATGGCCAGTGAAGCAAATACCACATGGCCAAAGGGAAGAAGCTTCCTGAGAGCACCAATTTTAAAAGCACCCACAATAGCATCCTGCCTCCCCGAAGTGTTCCATCTGCAGGGTCTTAAAGAGACAGTAAGAATTTTTGGACAAGAAAAGATATGGAATACCATAACATTTTGAATTACACCAGGACGGCTATTTTTACTGTCAGGTTGATACAGACTAAAGATTTGGCTGAGCTCCTTGATCAGCCCCTACCTTAGGTTGGCTTGACCGTACCACAACCCACAGAGCCGTCCAGCTCATGGAACATGCCCAGAGTCTCACTGGCAAAACAGACATGAATGCCAAGCAATGGTCCCTCGGGATCTGCAGCCCACCTTGGTGCTGCTCACCAGGGCACAAGCAGAGGGAACTGCCAGAGGCCACTGGTGTACAAGGCAGAGCCTGGGGGACTTCAGCATCACAGAAAGGCAGGAAGGGACCTGTAATACCCTAGACACAAAAATCACTCACTGACCAGGAACAGAAAATGGCCTTGAATAAAAAATTAGTGTGGATTCAGACTAAAAAAGCTGCTTTGAAACAATCCCAGTTCAGAGGGCAAGGGAGAAATACCAACATGAGAATCACAGCTGATGTCTGCCCACTCCAGACCGGGCTCTGCTGCAGCCGTAGCACAACAGCAGAGTGGCTGTGGTCCGATGGAAAGGAAATTCATTCCTTGGATCCTAATTTGGTGACTCTTAAGACTGCTTTGTGCAGTACAGGCTGATCCCAGTTCTTACCTTACACATGCTGAACTGAAAGGTCTAGCACTCTTCCATATCCTTGGTGATCTCCTGTACTAGACTGAAAACAAACCAGTGGGAGATCACAAGTCAGAATTATAATTTAATAGGAAAATTAAAAGAAATGCAATAGTACAAGAACACTGACAGAGTCGGGATACAACCTGACACCCTGCTAGTTAGGGTGGTGGTAGCAGTCCAGATGAAGTGGTTCTGTTGAAACAGTGATCCTGTAGAAGGGTCTGGTCTTTACCTGAAGGTCCAGTGGTAGCTCTTGTCCTCTAGGAATCCAGCAAGGAGGGCTGACTGTGGTGTTCCAAACCTCAGATCATATCCAGGTAGGAATGCTTGGTTCCTCCCTCTGGGCGGAGCATCTCACCCTGGGATGATGGAATTTTATGAGTCATGCAGTGAGGCTGGATGGCCCATGAACAGAAGATATCTTCGCAGAGGGAGTTATCAAGGATGAGTCGTAGAAGAGATAAAGAACATTGCCCCACCTGGTTTTAACAGATGGTGATAGAATACATACTTTTGGTTACACCTTACATTGTAACCTAAGACATCTCCCCACCACTCACCTCGCTCCACACATCGTGCTGCTTTCACACTTCTCCTTCTGGATTTTGGTGCTCAAGAAAAGAGGAGAGATGCATGAAAGGCTCCATCTGACTGCAGGCTGGTGAAGGCAGACAAAAACCAGCCTCAAAGCACAGACCGCACGGTGAAGGAGCCTGGAGGCTTACAGTTTGTTTTCACAGCCTTTGCAGGCCTTCTCAAAGGGCTTCTTGAACATCTAGAGAGAGCCAAAGGCACTATTTAATAGCTATGACCAGGGCAGAGTCTTCCTCATCCTCAGTGTACTGTTTTCCCTCTGGGTCACACTTGCAGACCCAGGACATTGGCTATCCACAGGAGTATCCCTCCCACAGAAGGTTCTTAACCCTCCTGAGTGCAGAGCAGACAAGTGCACTCACCATTGCAGGTCCCCTCACAGGTACATGCTTGTCCACACAAATACACAGTCTCCAAAACAGGCATCACACACATGTGCAGCTCACAGATATGTATGTAGCAGTACCCAACCTTAACGGTTGTCACAGTTGGTACCCGCTCTGTCTCCAGCCACTCCCTTACCAGCCCTACCTAAGTGCAGCCCTTTCAACCCCCGCTTACCCCTTAAAACTCTTTCATGTCCCCCTTTATTAATGACTTCAAGGAAAAGTTAGTATTGTAGTGCAAACTCTTCCAGTGGAAAAGAAAGAGAGAGATCACGCTACTAGCACTGCACCCCTGCATCACTCCTCAAGCGGTAGAAGCAGAGCTGTTCATGAGTCTCAGAGGAACCCCTTTGGAGAACAGTCAGCAGAAAGCCTCCAACCTTGTAAATTACCAAACTGGAAAAAGCCATATTCAGCCTGACCCGATGCGTTGCCAGACGTTCTGCTGCCCAAGGAAGAGTTGCCACCCATGACTCTTACTGCCTGCACCTTTTTGTCCAGTCCACTGAGGTTTTCCATCCAAGATACTAAACAGACTCCTGTGGCCAGGAGGACTATACTCACACCATGCATTGCAAATCCAAGGAATCTGGTAGTAAGATTGTCCTGGGGTGTTACTGTATTCCATATGTATCTGGTCCCAAAATAATTTTACTGTCAGTTACAAGACCCTACAGCCGGGAACCTTGGGTTTGGGGGTTGCTATTGCAAGCATTTTTAAAATAGGCCCTCCCAGGTGGCTCACACCATGCACTGCAAATGCAGGAAATCTGGTATTACAGTTCAAAGAGATATCCTTAAGCCAAGGTTAGAAAGGCAGCTGTGGGATAGAACACCTGAAGCATCTGACCATTGTCCTTTGGCAAAGCTGCGGAACACTCCTACCCTTGTGTTCAAAAGATGACTTTAGGTTAATTCAGGACTTTCAGGACCGATACATCTTCCTCACAACCATATGGCTAATTGTGAATGCTGCCATGAGGCAGGCACAGTCCCCTCCTAGTCCACAGATCCTGCAGTCATCTAAGCCATTGCATGTGGGATTCATCTCACTAAGCTAAGTCACCCCTTCACCCTGGATTTTTAGCCACACAGTTGGACTTGACCTCTTCCATTCACCACCTGCCCTTGTGCATGGCACTGGAAGGGAGAAATTCAGAGCCCGCTGCCACTGAGATCCTGACCTATCCCGGGCTCTCCCTGTGAGAGTGAACCTAGGTGCCAGAGGCAGCACTCCCACCCGGGATTGTGATGAGTGTGAGAGTCGCTGACCACAAGGCAAGAAATTATGTATCTGGTGCTTAATGCAAAAACCCCAAAGCTTCCTTACCTGCCTGCATTGTTACCTGCATTCATTTGCCTTGTGGGCACAGATCTGGTTCTGCACTCAGACACGATACATGTCTTCTAATTCAGGAACCTGTCTCCCACAGTAGAAAAATGACTGATGTCCTCCCCCTCACCCGCAGCTCAGCGCTCCTTCCATCGGCTGCGCACACCACACCGCTGCCAGGCTTAGCACACACTTTGCCAGCGGGTCTCCTGGCTCATGGGCAGATTCCTGCTGTATTTCCTGCTCTATCCCACACCAGAGCTCTACCTGTCACAAGTGTGCACCTGCAGATGCCTGTTTGCACGCACTGAGACTCTGCTGCACACAGTTCCCTACACCATCAATAAAAGCTGCTGAGGGCAGAAGGCAACGACATTTCTACCTTTCACAGCACAAATGTGTTTGGAGCTGTATGTCCACTCTAACATGCAAGTCCCAAGCCAGGAGCTCTGCAGATACGAACAACTTCAGCAGTTTCTTTCTAAACACAGCTTCCTGACATGGAAGCTTGGGTTTAAAGGGCTGAAGCTTTAGCTTTTTGGGGGGTCTAGAGGATAGACTAACAATTGAAAATTAAGTAACACAAGGAAATTGTCCATGCCCAGAGGCTCCTGAGTGAGTCCTGGCCTTCAGAGGCCTAAGACGATAAAAGCCTCAGTGGCCATTTCTGACAAAATGATCTACTGGAGCACAGCCTCCGATCTGCAGGTGCTGCAGTGCCCCAGGGCAGTGCAGTAGTCACAGCCTGTCGCCCTGAGTTTTGCAGTTCTTCCATGGTTTAATGCTGTAGATAAGAATTCTCACGCACTTTCTGTAAACATAGCCATGTTTTGCTAACGGGTCCAGTTTGTTTTCATTCTTTCTCTGAAGGCGGAGACATTTGATGGATTTTTTCCTTTGACCAGTGTGATTTGAAGGTGGTAGCTTCATCTTCCAATCCACGGGTATTCTCAAAAGGATATAAATAAAACGTGAGCCCCTGGGGGGCTAGCATTTTGGCCCTGACCAGAGCTAGAGTCTACGTCTTTCTTTCCATGTCCAAGTGCAACAACAGCCTACAGCTCAGCACTGGCAAAACCCTCGTCTGCTGAAAGTGCAAAATGAGAGAGGTGATGTGGTGGTGGTATAGTTTGGTTGCTTGCAGCACATTTACTAGACCTACCAGGAGGAGGCACCAAGAGGCTCACAGCCCTCTGGACCACCATAGAGAGAGCCCTGCCACAGAGGCAACATCTCATAGATACTTTCCACTGGTGATCAGGACCTTGATTTGCCCACAACAGGTCAGTGTGATGGTTACACTAGCCTGGACACAGTTTTCAGCTAAGGCCCAAGGCAGGTTTAAGTCATCTAGCAACCAACAGCAAACCCTTCCCCTTCCACACCATGCTTGATGATGCCTGTTGGAGTCCTCTGGTCTTTGCAATTAGCCAGAAAACAAAGGCATTTAACCCAAATTATTTTTGCATCAGATACTGCACTCAGCAGCCGGCTCTCTCTCTGGCTATGTGAACCACTCTGAACATCCCATGTCACCATGTGCCACAGTTTAACTCTGGACAAGCAAGGAAACCCTTCTGTCACCCCCAAAGACTTTCTTCAATGTTTTGTTCTGCTTTTTATTTGAGGCTTCTCTGGACAAAGAGTTCTGTCCTCTCTTCAACCCGTGGTGCCACCCCAGTACCAGGTACAGCCTTCCCATACAAACATCTCCCCCTTTGCTCTTGTCCCCAGCCGACAGGCGTCTGTCACCTGGCCACCATAACTTGTCGCACGCCTTTATAAAATCTTTGCTTTGAGTGTTTTGCAGACACCCAACTATGTTCACACCACTTTCTACTCATGGTTACAAATGGTAAGGTGATGCCTGATCCAGTACAGATTCAGTAGGACCACAGTGGTGATGGCCCTCCCAATCCCCCAGGGTGCACCCCTGCAGTCCTCCACCCCTGCTCATCTTCTCCAGGCTGTTGTTAGTAGCCTTGCAGTGGCCCACGTGGCTGGTGAAGGCAGATGTGGTGGGTGACCTGAAGTCCTCCTGCATCTGCTGCACTCTGAGATCAGGGCAGCCGTGGTGCTGACCAGGAAGGAGAACTGCTGGCATGAATTGTGGTCACATTTGGGCTTGGAGGGGTCTGGGACAGAGGCCTGGGGTCACTCTGCTGCCAGCAGCAAAGGCAGGGATGAACCTCTTGCCTTGCAAACTCACACCCTGACCAGACACCACCCCACCCTCCCCTCAGTTTGCACACGCAGACACACACCTGCACATCCCAGGCACACAGCAGCAATCATAAACTGAAGTATTTTGAGGAAGCCTGTGTGTCTCGGCTTTATATCCAGAAATGGTTTCTGTAACATTAAAGTGGCTCCAGGGGAGGGGTGAGAGCCTTGTGCTTTTTTCACACTCTGGATGGTACTTTGTTGCTTAGCCAGCTTGGGTTTTTTGTTAGCTTAAGCAAGAAGTTTCTTGTCTCCCCTTCCCCTGGCCTGGAGAGACTGCAGTGATGCCCGAAAGATGGGCTGGAAATAAATCCCCACAGACCGATGCCTATAGAGCAGGTATTTGTTTATTGCAGCGCTGGTGGTGAGGGGATCTCTCCTCCTGACTCACCCGCCTTTGTCAGGTGCGGTGCTATATTTATACAGTAAAATTCTGCTCAATGTTGCTCTGTCATTACAGCATCATCACATACACGCCGGAACTCATTTACATAGCGTGATCTCGTGGTTATTGGATAATTCTTTGCACTGCGCATGCACTTCCCCAATTCGGGGGTCTACGGGGGTCTCTGATGAAGGCTTCAAACGTCTTCTTCGCACTTGAACTTTTCAGCTCTGTCTTCGGGGCATGCGCAGTTGCGATGCTCTTTGGT
Organism: Gymnorhina tibicen; assembly: GCA_013399875.1. Lineage (NCBI taxonomy): Eukaryota > Metazoa > Chordata > Aves > Passeriformes > Artamidae > Gymnorhina > Gymnorhina tibicen. Next base: position 72,712 of record VXAZ01001835.1, on the reverse strand, counting down.
CCATCTGGTTCCAACCGGCCTGAATTCTTTGTTTTGTGGATAATTGGCTTTGGCTTGCTAACTTCTCATTAGTATGACACTTACTTATCTCTGAAGCTATACACCTGGTAAGTTTTTATCTCTTTTCTTTTTCTCTATTCAGCATATAAGCAACTAGTTAATTATATACTAGCCATTACATTGCATATAAAGTTATTCACATTAGATTATATGGGTATCAAAAGTTATGATTCAGGTTATAAGTATCAGGTTATAGGTATAGAAGTTATGACTCAGGCTACATAAGTAAAAGCTATGATTCAGGCTATATAAGTATAGAAGGCTATGCTTCAGGTTATATTGATATTCTTCAAGTAACATTGATAAAAAGTCATTATTTGGGTTATATTGATATTAGGGTTACATAGATATCCTATAATTCAAGTTATATAAGCACTTTGTTGTTGTGACCTGAGTTATATAGACATCAGCAGCAGGAATCCTTTGGCGGCTTTTGGTTTTTTTTTTTCCCTGAACTGTTCGGCTTCTTTTTGGTCCAAGATCAGACAATCAACAGGAGACCGTAGGCCAGGACCTGCGGGAGCCACGGGAATCACTCCGCCCGGCCCCAGACCTCGGGAAGAGCTGAACCAACAAGAGAAAGTTAGGAAGAGTAATCCCCCTCACCACCAGCACTACAATAAACAAATATCTGCTCTATAGACATCAGTCTATGGGGATTTATTTCCAGCCTATCTTCTGGGCATCAGTTTTATTTATTTATTTGGAAAGGACACCAAAATCCACCAGCTTCTTCTGCTATGCAGAGGAGACGAGTGCCAGAGGTTCATCAGGTTCCCATCTGTTACAAATGACTCAGATTCAATATGGAAATGAGATACTAAAATTTTATTGAGAACTATAAAATGTCCGCAAAGCAAAATGGGGCAGTGCTGGGAGCATAGCTTTGTGCTAGAGGCTCGTCTACAAAATGGCCGTTCGGCCTTTTGTAGCCCTGCAAACTGCATCAGCCTGATGCATATTAATTTATGTATTTGCATAGTCACGCCCCTTGGTCAGTCTTCTGAGACCCCACGCTTTCGTGCCGCTGAGGCGATCAGGGTTCTCATTGGTTGGAGTCCTCATTCCTGCTTTAGTGGTTCTTCTGAAGTCTGGCTGGCAACAGCTCATTCCCCCTTGCAAACCCCACAGAACTGACATTACCACACCAATCACCCCACCCCCATAAAGCCAACTTGTATAACTAAACCACCCCAACAACATTAAGCCTTTTAACATATATTATCCCCTTTGATATTTCTACAGGATAATATCATAATATACAACATTGTACAACATCATAATTCGTAATACAACTTATAATAAGATTCACAATTCATGCAACATATGGCAAAAGCCAACCTTAAAAATCCATTCATAACAATCTCCTCTCTTATTCTTGAAACTTCATTTGGCTTGAGCTGTATGTTGTATGAGCCCATATCCTTTGTCCGTATCTCTTTGTGCCGAGCTTTCCAAATGAGCCTTCCCATCAGTCACTGTTTTACATAAATAAATGAATAAATACTTTTATGTGGTATGGGGTATCAGGTAAGAACCCTGGATAATCTGTAATATGGATTCTGATAGCACCTCCAGTAGGGATCTGCTTGCATTTCCGAATAAATAAATAAATATGATGCCCAGAAGATCGGCTGGAAATAAATCCCCATAGACTGATGTCTATAGAGCAGGTATTTGTTTATTGCAGCGCTGGTGGTGAGGAGGATTACTCTTCCTAACTTAACCACCTTTGTCAGGTGCGGTGGTATATTTATACAGTAAATTTTGCATACTGTTGCTCTGTCATTACAGCATCATCACATATGCGCCGGAACTAATTTACATAGCAAGATCTCATGGTTATTAGATAATCTTTTCCACTGCGCTTGTGCTTCCCCAATTCGGGGGTCTTCAGGGGTCTTTGATGAAGGCTTCTAACGTCTTCTTCGCACTTGAACTTTTCAACTTTGTCTTTGGGGTGTGCACAGTTGCGGTGCTCCTTGGTCCATCTGGTCTTAACCAACCTAAATTCTTTGTTTTGTGGCTAATTAGCTTTGCACTTGCCAATTTTTTTAGTACTACACTTACCTATCTCTGAAACTATACACCTGGTGAGGTTTTTTTCTCTATTCTGCATTTAAGCAACTAGTTAACCATATACTAGCCATTACATTGTATAAAAGGTCATTCATATCAGGTTATATAGGTATCAAAAGTTATGATTCAGGTTACGTAAGTATCAGGTTATATAGGTACAGAAGTTATGATTCAGGCTACATAAGTAAAAGCTATGATTCAGGCTATATATGTATAGAAAGCTATGCTTCAGGTTATATTGATATTAGGTTACATCAATATCTTATAACTCGAGCTATATAAGCACCTTGTAAGTTCAAGCTAAGTCACATAGACATCAAAAGGGTGGAGAAAGCACCAGAGGTCCAGTAGGACTCCTAATCGCACAGCCATAGCCTATGGGGTTGCTCTTTTTGTGGCAAATAGAGATATCCACCTGGCCTTGCCCTCTGGTCTTACAGGTTCACATTTACATCATACAGCATCCCTGCTGGTGCTTGGAATTGCAGGGTTTTACTCTCCTTGATGTTTCCTTTCTGTCTGATCCTGGTTAGTTCTGAATTTTAAAAGGTTACGCAGGGTTATACCAAAGTTGTAATGATGTACCCCAGACCACCCCCACCCTTTAGCAGAAGGATTAAACCGTCCCCCCCTGCCCCGAAATGATATCAAGGTTTATTTTGTCCCCTGGGTATTCCAAAGCACCAGTGTCCTATTTTGATTGGAGAGGGGCCTACTTGCCACATCAAGGATGTGTACTCCGCTTTAGGGTCATCCTTAATCGTCCAAGCGATGATTTAAGAGTCCGCTCTCTGGATTCATCCACAGGCCCTTCTAACTCCTTTGACATGGGTCCATCCTTGCCCAGCAGTTCTGACAACTGTCTCTGTTCTCGTCAGTTTCCATGCAGCCTGCCGGTTTGTTTCCTCCCCTGGCATTTTGGGATTTTTTTTGTTCTGCTGTGGGCATGGGAGGGGGCAGGGAGGGAGGAGGGAGTAAGGCTCTAATGGTTTAATATCTAGCATTTATTCTTTTTTTTTTCCATGCTGTGTGGGCACCTTTTTTGTCAATAAACAGTTGATTTTTTTTTCACTTTGACCCACTGGTATTCATTTTTCTCATTGGCAAAAAAAGGGATTGCTGAAGCCCTTTTCTTAAGAGGAAACACTCTTTCCAGAGCTTTTTCTCCTAAACCTGTCTCTAAACCAAGACACTGAGGCAGACTCACTTTTAGTCACAGGGAGCCCCAGCCTGGTGGTGCGGTGGGAAATGTGGTTGAGCATGGCTGAAAGAGCCAAGAGGGCTCTCTGGAGGTGTGCACTGGGTGTGCTGGAGTGCACTGAGTTTGTTTGAATGGACCAGTCGCTGCTGGGGTGCACTGGGTGCTGCTGGGGAGGACCAGGCACTGTTTATGCAGGCAACATCCCACTCAACAGGCCCTGCAGAAAAACTGGGAGTGATGCAGCACTGTCACAGCCCTAGGCTTTGCTGTAGCCCCAAGCAGGTGCTGCATGACCTGAGCCTTTGCAGCCCATTTCACCCCCCCCTTGCAGCCCACAGGGAGAGAGGCCTCCCTCCTTGCCATTCTGGGCCTTCACCCCATGGCTGAACTCTAGACTCACTGGGGAAACGTCATGTCTGCCCCACACTGACTTCTGGCTTCATGTCCAACCAGAGTCCTCACCTGCTTCACATGTACTTGCCTGGCTCTGCCCAGACAGTTTTGTCCCCAAAACATACTCTATTCCTGCCCCATTCAAAAGGCCACGAGGCAGGCACCTTTGCTATAAAACTGCATAGTCAGTTAAATTCTTTGGAAATGCTGTGGTCCCACTGAGCATCACCTGCACATCTCAGAAGGAATCTATACTCTCAAAACCCGGGTCGAAACACCTTCACTTGGGATCAGATCATGTCAGGGCTTGTCTGTGCAGATGACAGGAACCCTGGTGCACCAGAAACCATGCTGAGAACAAGTCTCATTTAGTTTACATCAGCCCAACACCAAACACAGATGCACACTCATGACCCCAGTGCTGTCCTAGTGTAGTCCTTGCTGCTGTACTACTCAGGAGGAAGGGCAAAGGGGCAGCAGTGAGGATTGAATGAAGCAGGTTGTCCCCAGCTCCAGAAAGCAGCTACAAAACACAAGCAGCATCAGAGAGAGCAGCCAAAGAGCTTTTATTCATGAGGAAATAGAGCCAAAACAAAGCCCACTTCTGCAGGTGTCTCTCTCTAGGCTGTCTCTGCACCCACAGGGTTTCATTAAACTTTCTGATCCAATCTTGATTCCTGCCACAATCACCCCTGTCTTTGAGTAGTCCTCTGCTGGAGAGCATTTATCCATTGATGATCTTTTCACTGATGTATCCAGGCATGGTGTAGACCAAAAGAACCAGGAAGATTATCAGAAGAGTGATAATGAACAGCATAATTATGTATCTCTTGTACCGCTTCCAGATAAAAAACACAAAGGTCTTCATGGGATTCACAAACCAGTTGAAAGTTGTTTTTGGCCGGCTAGAAAAGGAAGAGAAGAACAGATAAGCACAGGCTCAATCCACAGAGCATCACATTGGCCCTTCTGCTTTGGTGTCCTGCTACCTTCATGAACTACAAGCTCTTCCTGCTGCTTCCAGGCAGGATCAGCCCAGGGGCTACAGTAAACACACTTCCTGTGGAAATGCTAGAGACAACAGGATGAGACTCTTGGAACAGTGACCCCATGCCCCCAGAGCTGTCCTTCACCCACACAGAAAAGGGATCCCTTCACACAGACAGACCTGACCATTGTACAAGCAATGTTATGGCAGCCTTGAGTATCTTCCTGAGATCAACCGCGGGCCAGGTGCTGCAGCCCCAAGTTCTGTGGACCCACTTGAGCTCTGGGAAACCCTTGCAGTCCTGGTCCTGCAGACCCCACTGCCCAGAGCCTCAGTGCTTGCTCTTGGCTTCCTGACAAGCCAATACTCCCAGTTTCCATACAAACAGCTGCTGAGAACACAGCACTGTCTAGCCCTCCTAAAGGTGATAATACAGATATTATTTGATAATACAGGTATTGCAGATACTCACTTGGGCTTTTCCAGGGGTTCAGGCCCTTTTCGGCCCAAACCAACAGGACTTTTGTCAGCCTCCTCCACAGTCAACAGTTGGAACTCTGCTTCCACCTTACCCTGGAGGGAGAATATATCTGAGCCACAGTTGAATGTGTTGCTTCACAGACCAGCCTGCTGACCACACACCCTGCCCCAACTGGGCATTTTTCTCCCAGTTCCACTTACAGATGGCTCAGAGCTTTTTTTTCCATTGGCTAGAGTCTTACTTCACAGCCAGTAAGAAACTGTGGCCTGCTAAGAAACTAACTTATCTGTTTTGCAGACAAGGAACTGCATTTTAATGCACTCCCCAGCTACTTGATTTGTCTGCACCCTCCCACAGTGGCACTCAGCAAAATTCACTCTTGGGGACACACAGTGGTCCAGTAGCAGGGCCATCAGGAGCAAGTCCGTCCCAGGTCAGTTGGCACCTGCCTGTCTTGGGCAGGGAGAGACCCCAGGACAGGCTGCTGCTGCTGTCCTGACTGGCTGATGGGGAGCCATATGCCTCTTGCTTTGGAGGAGGAGTGAGCAAGGAACACATGGTCAGGGTGTTTCAGTGGGAACACTAAATTCCTAAACAAAGACAGCTCCCCTCATGGGGCACTGCTCTATGGGAAGCTCAGAGGAATACATGAATTTAGACACCCCCGCATGCCATAGCAGCTGGTTCTTCAGGGTAGACAAAGTGCTGGATTGGCAGTAGATGGAAGAAGTCTTCAAGGATCCTGCATAAGCTGGGTCACTGCTGCCTCTGTAGGTCGTGTGCATGTAGGACAAGCTGCTATATCAAGGCAGAAGCAAAACACTGGCTGTGCTCACCAGTACCAGCACCCCACCTTACCGTCAGGAGGTACTTGTTCCCACTGGGATCTGTGAATTCCACATCCTCTGGTTTGACTGAGCTGCTCCACTTCTTTTTCTTTTTCTTCTTGTACTCCCTCTCCTCTCTCTTGTCATCTTCTTGATCTCTGAGTTTGATGAAGGGCCACCAGCCCCTCATGCGCTTATTTCGGAAGATGGAGAAGCGAGGTGTTGCATTCTCCTTGGCCATTTTGATGGTGCAATGCTCAGAGCTCTTGGCTGCCCGCACCATGTCATGCAGCTTCAGCTCGATGGAGCCTGCAGGCACAGGGAAGAGGAGACCACATGGTAAAACCCTGAGGTCAGCCCCCCATGACATTTGGCTGTCTCTGCCACACTCCCAACTGCCATGAGTAGGTCCCAGCTGCTGCAATGATCTAGCAGAGCCCTGCACATTTACAGATGGAGAACCTGAAATTTTGCGTAAGAAAGGACCAGCTCAGGGGTTAGAGACTAAGGCAGAAGCCCCAGGTCTCCTCTTGTTTTTAATATGGGCTGTTTGGTGAGTTCATGTGGTGAGTTATTTTCACCCCTTTTCCATGTCCAATCCTGCTCTCCTCACATGTCTAAGCTCATCTTCCTCTCTAATTCCTGAAAATGTCAATTAAAATTATAAAATGATAATGCTTTAAAATTATAAATGCTTTGCAAGTTTCAAGTTTGTCTTAGATCTGCAACAGCCTCAGTTCATTTCTGTCTTTGGCCTTGCACCTCTGTTCTGCTTGGAATGAGCTCCTGTCCCACTTTGGCACTGAGCCCTGGCAACAAATCAATCTTACCACATCCTGGTCTGTACTGGCAAAAGCAGACAAGGGATGTTAGTGTTCCCTGCTCACTTCCAAGTAAGACTGCATCTGGATACAGTGCCCAGTTTTGGACCTCCAATACAATAAAGATGTCAACTAAATAGTGTTTAGTGGCTGAGATAGTCCAGTCTGTAGTAGGTGCTACAGCAGGAGGGGTGAGAGGCACATATATGTTCAGCCCAGAAAAAACAGGTCAAGAAGGAGATCTTACTGCATCCCTCACAGCCTAAAGGAGGCTACAGAGCAGATGGAGCTAGACTCTTCTCAGAAATGGATAATGAAAGCACATAAGGCAACAGACACAAAATGTTGCAAGTAAAAAACCTGAGAATTGTGAGAAAGGTGTAGCCAGGAAAAGGGTCCCAGAAGGCTGCTGGGATTCCATCCTTGGAGATAATCAAAACCCACCCAGAAAATGTCCTGAGTAATCTGACCTACAGCGCATCTAGCCTTGCTTGGGGCAGGAGATTGCAATAAACACTGAAGAAGCTCCTTACTACCTAGAAGTTCCGGAGATTATACATGCCAGAAATCATTGGAATTGCTAATGCTTTCTTCAGTGCCTCAGTTCTTCATGGCTGAACCACTGGAAGTGCCTCACGGAGTAAAGCTGCTTAAATACACTATGAAAGGTTGAAGTATAAGGACAGTTTCAACATGCCCAAGAGATAGTAGGGCATAGGGAGGCTAACATTTGAAGAAAGGAGGAACAACTGAACAGAGCGCTATAAGTTTGGGGATGACACCAGAGGAGGGAGAGAATCAGCAGTATTTGTGCTAGCATAATGTGGGGGGAATCACCACTAGCTCTGTTTCAGCACCAGGCCTTGCTGCATGCCCAGCTCAGCAGGTCTGATTACTGGGAAGTACCAGAGCATCCAGGGAGCTCTGAGCCCCCAGCAATGGGATGCTGCAACTCAAGTGCCAATAGTCTCACAAAGGTTGTCAATAGTCTCACACAGGTTGTCCCTGTGCCCACAATGTAAGGTCCTGGGAAACTGCTCTTAGGCCCAGACTTTGGGATCTGCATATCTAAGTAAGAGCAGGGAAAACAAGCAAGTTTATTGGAAAGGTTGTGAGGAAGCAGAACCTGGAAGCCCTGTGGTGTGACAGGCCCTGAAAAAATACACCAAGGCCCTGGGACAAGCACGCAAGCACTACATGTCTGTGTAGGGGAGGTGCCTATCTCTAGCCTCTGTATATAGTTCACGTGTGAAAAACCAGCCCAGGTGACTGCTGAGCTGAAGAGTTTGATCTGATGGTCCTAGTGTCCCTTCTTAGAGAGCTGAATCCCAGGGAAATGCTGTAATACTCCAGCAAGGTGAGGCACAGGTCACCCCACTTCCAGCAGGTAACACCATACCTAGAAAATCATTAGCTGAAATCCTGTCATAATCCCAGACCTGGAGGACCAGAACAGCCGGTTCCCGAAACTCTGATTCCTCCATGGAGAAGACAGAGTCCTTTTTCTTGTAGGTGATCTCCTTCTCAGTCGGGAGATAATCGAAGCGAAAGATGAACCTCCAGTTGAAATTGCCTTCCCCAGTCAAGGAGTTAAAGTGAACATCTGTCTCCTGCTTGTCATGGTCAAGACCTTTTATCCAGCTGCAGGAGAAACTCAGTTACCCCCTACCCCTGTCAGCCAGCCTCAAAGGCAGAGCAGAAGGATGGAAGCGCTGAACCCCATGGGGTAGCAGGAAAGGGTCAAAGCAGAGCAACACCTGGACATCTCTGGGGGTATGGCTGCCCGTGCAGAGGACTGGAGTGGGCACCTCACACCAAGGCAAGGGGAGCAGAGGTTCAGAGGAGGCAAGTGAGTGTGTGGGCCAGGGCAAAGAGCAGGGCAGCCAGGCTCTGGCCTCCCGCTGGTTCCCACCGGACCTTTTCACGTAGATGTCACTGGAAGGCTCTCCCGTGACTGGGTTGACATCATCAAGGATCACATCATCCGTGTTCCAGATAATCACACGGAGCTCATAGCTGTGGGAAGGACACAGAGGTGAGACACATGCCCTTGTCCCTGGTGCTTGGGAGGGCAGGTCAAGCCCTGAGCACAGTGCCAGAGCAGCAGGACTTGAACCTTCCTAGCAGTGTGGTTTCCCTGCTCCTCCAGCCAAGCACAGCCCAGCAGTCTCACCACCAGGCATAAACCCCTTTCTGGACACTACAACCCCACAAGGCAAGCACCCACAGTCAATACAGGCAGCTTTTGCAAAGCAAATCTTTGGTGCATGGGAAACCCACCCAGCTCTGCTAAGCCATAGGAGCACAGAAAAGCTTAGGCAGGAAGGGATCTCTGCAGTCTCTGCTCCAAGATCTTGCTCTAGCTTCATAGTAGGTCAATTGCTCAGGGCCTTGTCTACATTAGTTTTTAGTAGCACCAAGGATGGATATCCCAGCACATCTGAGTCAATCTGTCCCTATTCCAGGGTAGCTCCACTCTCACTGGGAAAATGTTTTCCCTATATCCAGTTGGAGTTTCCCTTGCTGCAACTCGTGTTCATTATCTCTTGTCCTTTCAGGTGCACATCCGAGAATAATCTGGACCCTCCATCTCAAAAGCACCATTAGATCCTTGAAAACAGCAGATTTCCTCCTTCAATTTCACTTCTCCAGGCTCCCAAGGACATCTGTCCGCTAGCCAGAATAGAGTTCGATGAGTAGCTCTGGCCTGGGATTCTATTACCTTTATGTCCAGCCATTAACCTGCCCTTCCCTAAACCTGCTGAAGCTCTTATGGCCCATGCTGATACACTCAAGAGAACATCCTGTGGTCAGAGCTGGAGCAAAGAGGGCTGCATGCCACACTAACACTGAGCCTCAGCCTGTGCCCTGTGGCATGTCCCGCCAGCCATGGCAAGGGACACTGACCCTCCCTGTAGCCCACCAGCCCCAGCCCCACTCCCACAGGTGCTACCTGACAGGCAGTCGTGGCTTGATGTTGACAGGTGGTGGTGCAGGGACATCGTTTGGAAACATGTCAATCCACATGTGCAAGGAGCCCTGATGAGAGAAGACAGCAGAGACACTTCAAAAGACAGACCACTCTCCAGCTCTTCAAGGAGCAAGGGCTTGGTCCTGCAAGGAAAGTTCTCATCAGAAAGCCACTGCTTGGTTCTCTCCATTCCCAGCACTTGAGAGTGACATGAGATTTTACACAGGGAAAAAATTAAGGCTACAAAAGATTGTTTATTTCTGCTCCCAATAAAAACCACTTCACCTATACTGAATCCATTTCAAACAGAGGCAAACATGTCCCTCTGTCTTAATAAGGAGCATATGGTGATGCAATGCTTAAGCAAAACCAAGAAAACTAAGAAGTGATGGGCCTGACTCTGCTCTCCCCACATGCATCCCCAATGCCAAACAAAGCCAGCATGACTGCAGAACTCTGCTTTGTTCAAACCTTCAGTACCCAAGGGAACAGGAGATTTCAGTCCAGGACATTAAAATGGTGAGTTCAGGTGACTGCATTGCACAAAACTAAGGATGGTTTCTTCTCCAGCCGGCAGTTACGTCGTGCCCCAGGGAGAAGCCAAGGGTACAGAATGAGGTTCTTGCAAAACAGCAGTGATAAGGGACAATGCAGAGGAGGCAGGGATAGGCAAGGATACCATCATCCACAGGTGTGCATGGTGGCAGGGCTCAGAAGCAGAGCAGGTCTATTGCCACCCACACAGCATCCTCATCAGAGCAGTGCCAAATGGCCTGCGGAGACAGGAAGGACTCTGGGTCACTAGCACTGTGAACACAACACCAATGGATAGAAGTTCCTTGAGGAAAGGGTGTTCAGAAGCATCATGAGCAGTCAGAGGGTAGATGTGAGCAAAGGACAACCAAGGCCAATGCCCTCACTTCATATCTGGGCCAGCCATCCACAGATACAACTCCGGTCACCAACCCAGGAAGGGGACAATGCACAAGATTCACAGGAGACCAGACAGGGACTGGAAACCAGCTGGAAACCAGAAGGTCCTTCCCCAAAACAATGCTGAGGTTTGGCACAGAAACACATCTCACCTGCACAAGCCCAGGGTTCTCTGGGTTGTACAAAGACCGGATTTCCACATGCTCTGGTACCAGCTTGTACCCATATCCTGGCATCTCTTCCCAGTGCTGCAGGACGTACAAAGCCTTATGTTCAACGTCCCCCGACAAGTTCTCATCTGCCACTCCTCTCTTGTTCCTCACAGAGGCCTCTGCAGCAGGACACAGCCAGAGAGAAGATGAAGGCTTCTGGCCAGCAAGAGTCATGTCAGGATATCAATCACTAGCACAAGTAACAGGAGTTGATGGACTGGGAAAACAAGCACCTCTCCAGAAAAACAAATGGGGAGAAGCAGGAGGGCAAAGATGAAGGGAATGAGTTCAATATGTTGCAGTGATGAGAGAAATGGCAGGCAGGAAGCAAACAAGCCAAGAGAAATACCACAGAAAGGGCAAAAAAGAATTTACTCTGGCCCTGGGAAGAACATCCAAGGGACATTGAGGAGGATGTGACCCTCTGGGGCAGTTTAATCCCCACATCTCTGTGGTAGTGCCAACAGATTCATGGATGAATTTTTTGCCAGAGAATGCTACTGGAAAGCATTACTTTTGCCAGAGAATGCTACTGGAAAGCATTACTTGCCACTCTCAAGACATGCAGCTGTGCTCTCTGTTAATGAACACTATGTGTGACTAATTGACTCCTTTGACACAGCAAAGCCAAATGGCAGTTCAAGACCAAATCTTGCTGGTGGTACAAAAGCCGGAGCCAACAGGTGAGGGCACAGTAACCCACCCACTCCTGGGTTTGTGGAGCACATCTGCCCCTTGGATATCAGTCTGAGACCTAAACCATTCCAAACAGTGTTCAAGCACAGCAGAGGTTCACAGGGCACCAGCTGCAGCTATGTTGGAACCAGAGCCAGCTGTCAGGGAACACCAGGAGAGCACCTTGTTTCTCCCTCCCCAGCTATCCAGTGACCTGAAAAAAAGGGGAAAAGAGCTTTTGGAGGCTCCTTGCCCTCTCCTGAGTAGGATTTCTTTTCTCTTCTTTGCATAAGCCACAGAGACCACCAGAAAACTGAGGAACAGTTGCACTGAAACAAGGAGAAAGTAAAGTTGGCCATACACACAGGTGTCCTCACTATGAGCAGGTAAGGCCAGGGATAATTCTTCCTACAGGGTAGATAGCATTGCCTTGCAGTACTCAGCCATCCACAAGTGGGCCACATCTGCTCTAGTCTTTCCTTGAGGTTGGATTCAATTGCACAGGTGTTGGCCGCAGCAGGGGCTGGCCTTTGCTCAGGGAAGTTCTCCATTACTGCTGGTGGAGGCTGTGAAAGGTTGATGTGTTCTTGGACATCTGTGTCCCTAGATCAGGGTTTGTAATGCCAGTTAGAAGGAAAGAAAAACAGCAAATGAGAAGCAGAAGCTGCCCACAAGGTGGAGATCAACAGTAGAGAGGAGCAGTGTGGAATCCCCCAAGGCACCTGAAGCCACTGGAAGCACAGAGCATTCCTGGACAAAGCCAGGTAAAAACAGGAAAGAAGACTGAAAAAACGCCCCCCCCCCCC
>VXAZ01001835.1:0-60220 GCA_013399875.1 Gymnorhina tibicen | reverse complement strand
CCCAATTCCCCACCAAAAAAACCCCAAAACAAAACAAAAGAAAACACATACCAAAAAAAAAAATAAACCATTAAAAGAAAACCAAACAAAAAACTATCACCACCAAAAACCAGAATCAACCAACCAACAAAAAAACCCCCAACAAAATAAAAAACTCCAAAACACCTGCAACCCCAAACAGAACTTCATTATCTTGCTGATAGTGATCATAGGCAGATGAAGGTACAGCTTTGTGACAGTCACCAGAATAAGCTGGCATACAATAAACCTCCATGACCAACACCACCGTGCAAGTGGGTTTACTTTGTTCCACTCACTGCCGGGGAAGCCACTTTGGTACCTAATGGCCTGGATCACATCTTCTCCCAGTGCAACAGTGTCATCCACTGAAACCGGGGCACTGAACACCAAGGATGCACCCCACAGTGACCCAAAAAACTGGGCCACGCAGGGCACAGAATGGGGAAGCCAGCCTGGACACCTCAGGGAAGAGAGGCTGGTGGGCTGCCAGACTACCCACCAGCACATGCATTGCTGAGCACAGGCAGCTATTTAAGGGAGCAGTTCAACAAGCCCTCTGTACCTTCAGGAAAAGCCTCCGGAGGGACCTTGAATATTTTATTGTCCACTTTGATCTCCTCCCATCTGTACTCTGCAGCAGGGATTGAGTTTTCTTTGCATAAACTATCCAAGATCTGTGTGGGTTTAAAAGCATCTCGCCACACGTTGTAGCCATTTCTGCATGGAAAAAGAAACCATCAAGAACTTCTTCAGCTTAATTTTCTTTTCTAGGCTGTGAAACAGCCTTCTTCCTCTACAGCACAGGCTATGTCACTACAACCCTGCTCAGATTTTCACTGGGAAAACCCTGGGCTTAAAAGAGTTACAAAAAATCTTAATGAATGAAAAGCTAAACAAATTCTGTCCTGACAGAGAACAAGCTGGACTTGCACCCCATAGAACTATTAGCTTCTGAGCAGCAGAAGCAATTCTAGTAGCAGGAGCAATACTAGCTGCAGTTCCTAAGTGGGAAGGAGGTTTTAGCTGTGCTGGGTACTTGACTCCATGCACACAGCTGATTTTCCAATAGCAGAGTAGGAGAAGTTTGCAGAAAACTGGCTGAAGACACCAGGGAATCCAAATGGAAGGAGGCCAGAGGAAATCAGATGTCCTGACTGTTGCTGCTTACAAAATGCTGCCAGAGAGACTGCCATATTTTGTGAAAGGTCAGTGTCAAGAAAGCACTTTTCTCACAGAACACCAATGTGAAAGCAATAAAGAAATTTTTTTTGCTATATTATGCAAGGTATATTAGTTTGCAGTAGGAATTAGAGCTATAAGCTGGTAGTGTCTAAAGAGATAGAGTTATCCATTTAAATTGTAGTGAATCTGTGGAGCACCTGCAAATGCATATTCTGTCTTGCAGAACAGGAGGAGCTCTGTTACCCACATGTGGCAGGTGAGAAGAATGTCTATGGCCCTAATGTGTCACGTTGGTACCTACAAGTCAAACTGCGCAGCCACTCCACAGTTGGCCCTGTGCTTGCTGTAGAACCGATTCTCCAAGTCGATCTTGGTCTCTCCAATCAGATCATCAGATCCAACCAAATCATGGTCAAATATTGCCACAGTGAGTTCTGATTCCATGGGAAAGGAGACTGTCAGTTCCACAACTCTGGACAGAATCAAACAGGGAAAGTGCAATTAGCAAAGAGGATGTAAATGAAACACATGCTCTGCTTTGATAATCCTACAAAATTAAGAACTGTATTTAACAACTTAAAGGCCTCTGATAAACTTTGGTTCTCTCTAAATTCAGTATGTGCCATTTTCAGTGTGCATGTTCAAACAAAGGAATTATTTTTCCAGGAATATATGGCTTGGACAGAGGGCCTGGAGTTAGGGAAAAAGCTCTCTGGTGCTTGGCTTCCAATTTTAAATCTTGGGTGTGCTCGCCTCCTAACCCAAAACACGATGGCTCCTGAGTTAGTTGGAGGGAAGACATGCCCAGGAGCTTTGTGTTAAAGCACAAGATTCTCCATCAGAAAGGAACAGAAGACCTCACGTGCTGAGCCACATTCCAAATCCCAGGTTTGCACTGTTCTTATTAAACCTGCTAGATGAAACCTTCCTGCATACTCTCCAAACACAGGATTGAGCTGCTTTGGGATGTATCGTTCCTTTGTGTCCTTCTGCTGCTGCCCCACAGTCACCACCACATAGGGGTCTGCTTTGCCATTGGGGTCTGCTGGAGACAGATTTGTAGCCTGGAATACACAAGAGGTACTGCTGTACACAGCTGTGGAGAGCACCCTGCACAAGGAACACTGCACAGGCCTGACACCACCCAAGCCCACTTGGTCAGGTCCCTCCAGCAACTACCCCAGCAGTGAAACAGCCACTTGTTCCCACACAAATCCTCACTGTACAAGCCATTGATGCCTTCAGCTGTGGACCCACCCACTTGCTCATGATCTCAAGGCAGATGTAAGGGGCCAAGAAATGCCCATCTGGCCTTTTAGCACCTCCTCAAGCTACAAAGCATGGAAGACTCTCCATGGACAGGATGTAGGTGTCTTCCACTGGGCTGGCAGAGCTTCAAGCCAGCATCACATTTTTCACAAAGTGCCACTGCTCACATTTACTGAGCAGAGAATGGCAGAAGTTCCATAGGGAGGGGAAAGAGCACCAAGCATTACTGCCACCTCCACCAGACTTACCTTAACAATGTAAACTCTTACAAGAACCTTGATGGGTCTGTTCCTTGGAATGCCCCGGGAGACCTTGGGCTCTGTAACAGCTTCCTCAGTGGGGTAGACATAGAAGGAACCCTGCAGAAAACACTTTTCAAGGAACAGCTGGATACAAATAGGAATATCTCAGAAAGTATTGGAGCTACCAGCTTTACCTGCCAACTAGAAAATCAGAGCCATTTCCCCATGCAGACCACAGACACCTTGTGCCTATGGGGACAGTCCTTCCCAAAGGTCCAATCATGTCCCTATGGCCCAGGCAATCCCTGCTTGCAATTTAGGCTGCAGGCTGTCAGACCCCTGCCAATGTCAGGTTGAGCACCTCCAGGCACTTTGGACTGCCAAAGACAGAGGACACCAAAGGTTTTCTAGGGACAGCTACAGCTTCTGTAGCTCTTCAAGGCTCCTGGATGGGAGGATGATGCCTCTTTTAAATAAGTTTTCCTAATTTTAAAACCAGTGATGCTTACTAGTACTTATATGCATATTGAATGCACCCAGGAGCCGCAACCAGAATGAGTCCTTGTAGCAGCTAAAAAATCTAAATCAGATGGATTTATAAGTTAACAACAGTAGGACTGCAGTACAATTGCTTCAACAGGCACTAACAGTACCCTGGCCATGCCGCAGCCCAACCTCATGTCACCCTGCACACCCATGCACCCTGCAAGGCTTTGCTGGTGTTGGCTTGTTCTAAAATACAGGTCATAAGGATCTTCTTCCACAAGCAGCACAAATGTCATCTGAATGAAACAGTACCTTGTACTTCCCCACATAATGTTCATCCTCATTTCCATCTTCATCCTCACTTGCTTTGCCACGATGAAGGGGGAAAACACACAACCAGTCTTCAAAATTACCAAACTCATTTTCCAGCTCAGAGTTGTAGATCTGAAATAAGTAGAAAGTAATTTTGGGCCTTTTCCTGCCATCTGAAAGGGAAGGAGAGTCAGAAAGACCATCCTTTCTCTGCTTCAACCATTTCAGCTAGTCCTACCTTACTCCTGTATTACTCAGTGCAGGGTGTTAAAGGTTTTCCTGCATTGTCCCTGGGGCCAGCCTTGGATGCAGATGCACATCCCAGCTTGGCTCCAAGGTCTTACTAGCTGCCTCAAAGTTCAGCAATGATGGGGTCTCAGCACACACTGCAGGTTCTCCTCCCAGCATAACTTCCACTGCAGGAAGGTGAGGAGGACACGGACAAAAGGCCAGGGCTGAAAGAGACTAGGTCACCCCAGTTATCACCTGAAGGGTGGCAATGAGCTTCCTCTTGGGTTGAGCAGGTTCAGCTTCAATCACTGCCTCATCCTCTGCTTCCATGTCAATGGAGGACGCGTTTAAATTCCCTCCATCTAGAAATGACAGTAAGAGATTGGGAAACACTCTGATTTTGCCCATCACGTCAAGTGTCTCTACATGAAATTACCCCAGCCACAGCTTCTGCTTTCACCCAGGGCTTTGAGCTGTGTCACAGCAACTGGAGCCATTGTTTGTAACAAGTGTCCTTCTGGCATCTCAGGTTTCGCAGCATGGCATGGCTGGATGGACAAAAATTGGCACAGACCTGCCTGTCTGCCTGCATGGCTGCTGTTCAGACAGGAACTGGGCAGAAACCAAATGAAGGAAAGTGGTTGGACCAGCTCCCAGGTGCTGTCAGGGATGACACAGAGAAGAGCTCACCCTCCTCTTTGGATGAGTACTCATTTGCTGGCCTGCTGGTTTGGGTGGCTAACCGAAGCATCACTGCCACTTTTGGCACAGCTAGCTGGGCCTGGAGAGACCGTGTCTAGAACTTTTTCAGGGGCACCACCAAACCAAGGACAGAGTAGGTGTGTCCTTGTCCCATTTCCCAAGGCTCCAGATCCCTTGGGTGCTAATGGCATGCAGGTACCCTCAAGCTCTCTCCTGAAATTGTTGATAAACATCATTTTTATACTTCGCACTTTCCCAGGTCAGAGCTATAATGAGTCACTGCTTACACCTCTGCAAACCTGAACCTACAGCTGTAACATTGTTCTCAGATCATAAAAAGATTATTATTACTGTCTTTCTGTTACCTCTGTTATTTGATTCACCTGTACCCCAGGTGAGTATCCCATGAGCACAGTGATGTCCAGCTGCTGGACAGTTTTCCCTGTCCACCATCCTCTCTCCATCCCACCACTGCTTCCTGGTCTCACACAGACAATCCCATGATCCCTGCAGATTATTTTTCTGCATTTTTCTCACACAGGAAAGCACTTGCTTTAACACAATTTTACAAGACTCCACTATTTTCCAGGACTCTTCTGACCATTTTCCAAACTTTTTTCAGGAAAGTTTGGCGTTTTCAACTTGAAATAGCCTGCTAGCCCTTGTCGATGTCTTCAGCCTCTCTGCTCACTTTTATGTTGTTGTTGCTGAATGTTGCAAGGTTGTTCTCTGCACAGACGCCATTCCCACAAGCCCAGTATCCTCTGGAGTGGTATGAAATCCTGGTTCTCCCCATTAAAGAGTGGGGTATTGCTAGAGGACTCACCCGCATCATTCAGGTCATCATTGTCAGCATCTTCCTCATCACTGCATGCCTGAAACACACATAAAACAGTCACCTCAGATCCCTGACACCAAAAGCTTCTCCTTCCAAGCACAGAACACTGACATTTTCCTGCCAGCAGAGTAAGTAATACGTAGCCTGAAATCATTCAGCAATAACATCATTGTAGGATGGTATCCCGTGAGAGTCTTAATGACTTTTTCTTCTCCCCAGATCCTTCTGCTAGCTTGTTTTGATTGGAATTTAAGTTGGACAGGACAAGGAAGAAAATTTGGAGCAGACCTGCTCCCATAACACATACTAGGACATAACAAGGACAGAGTAAGCAGCATGAAAACCCCTGTTAAAATCAGCAATTTTCAGGAGTCCCTGAACAGAAGCTGCCTCATTTTCACCTCACTTGGGCACTAAGCCTCAGGGATGTTTCAATACCCACCACCTGCTAAAATCACCCCACCTGGTAGATGCTTGATACCTGACTACCTTAACTATGCTTGAAACACAAAAGTCCACATCTTCCTGCAGATCCATGCCAGGAGAGCTCCTGTGAAACTCAGTATTGTTGAAAACATCTTCCTCAGGTCAGCGCAGCCTATTTTCCCTTCTGTTGACAGCTGTCACACAATATTACCTGGTTATACAGCTCTTTCAGGGATGCATAGTACTTGGACCACCAATCCAGTTCTTCCAGTTCTGGTTTTTCCTCTTCATATTCATCTTCCTTCTTTACAAGCTTATTGATAGGAATTTTCTTCAAAGGAGCCTTAAGAGAACAGAGAAAAGGGTTCTGAGGGAAGAAATGACCATCCAGGACACTCATGCACCCTCCTCCAGTGCCCTGGGAGCCTCTGGCAAAGGCTCAGCATTCAGGCAGAGCACAGGAGGCGCAAAGCTGCCTGTGACCCCAGGTTTGTTCTTTGCTACAAAAGAAGCCATTCTCAAGGCACAGGGCAGGTCTCCTTAGCCTCCCTGTGCCAGAGCCCCAGCACATGGCACTGCCAATGAGCAGGCAGGAGAGAGGAGTGCTTCAGTCCAGAAAAAACCTGGTGGATGAAACCTAACACTGAACTTCTGAACTTTATTTTTTGTTTGTAACCTACAGTTTGGCTTTACAAACTTCAAAATTTGTTGGGCCCAACACATCACTCACCTTCACAAAACTAAGGGGGTGAGTGCTGGAACCTGGGTCACCAGTTGCCAGTCCAGTATTTACCACAGTCTGAGATGGAAGATGGTGAGATGAGACTTTCTGAGCTGAGATGAAAATAAAGAGCTTCATGTTTCCATGCATTTATTTCTGCTCACTACTTCCTACTTTTGGCCACAGGAAAACCCTCCCTGTTAAAACACTGTAGTGTGATTGATTTTAAAGCTTTTCATAGCAGACCCTGCAAACAAACCTGCTGGAAATCCAAGTACAGTACTGAGATTGGCCACCATCATCAACATGCTTGTTGCTGACTCCCAGGAATTCAGAATTATGAGATATACCTTCCCTACTCATAAATAACCACAGATGGATCAATCTTTGGCTTCTTCATGCTTCCAGATCAGGAGTGTTGGCTGTTGCTATCGTAGAACATTTAGCTAAACTATTACCCAGTGAACAGACCTTGACTTGACAATGGGAGAGAACTGAAAATTTTTCAATCCTTGGTCCTAGTGGACCAGCTCCCTAAAGGTGGAGGTCTCACTGAGCAAATTCTTCCCTGTGAGGGTGGTGAGGCCCTGGCACAGCTTGCCCAGAGAAGCTGTGGCTGCCCCATTACTGGAAACATTCAAGGCCTGGTTGGACAGGGCTTGGACCAAACTGGTCTAGTGGAAGGCAGCCTTAGTCATGGCAGAAGGTGGAATGAGATGATCTTCAAGCTCCCTTCCAACCCAAACCATTCTGTGATTCTATGACCTTGTGATTCCAGGGAGAGGACTTTGCTGCCTGGCTACGAGGGAGTGGAAGAGCCGGGGATCTTTGCCACTGGCAAAGCCTGCCTGTTGTCTCCATGAGAACCTCTCCAAGCAGCTCACCTTTGGGCACATCCTCTGGTTCCTCCTCCAGCTCTCTGGGAGAGAATTTCATCACATCGGACACAACGTGGCTACCCACCAGCACGGTGCGCCCAAAAGCACGCTTTTCCACCACAAAGATGCTGAGGGGAGGGTGCAGGTATACCTGCTCTGGGAGCTCCTGCAAAAGAATTTTGCATGGGGTTCACAGGAGTAAGGGTGATCAACCTGTGTTGAGCTATAAAGCTATGGCAGCCCCATCACATAAGGAGAAGCCTGCTGGCACCTTGCAACTATGCCCAAAAATCAAAGCCTTGCAGTGACAGGCCATGGCTAAGATGGCTCTTGGTGGGCAATTTCACAAAGGTTTTGTTCTGCAGCTGAACCATGTGGCCACAGGAGAGCAAAATCCTGGAGGCAGTTCCCCTCCTGCTATCTTGCCCCATGCTGTGAGGCAGTGCATGGGTGCAGGGTAGCCACAGCATACCCTAGCATGGCAGAATCCATCTTCCCACTCACCACATCCATGTATTTGACCAGCTCAGTGAAGTTGGGGTTCTCTTTGTAGGACACAATCACCTCTGACTCCACCTTCTTGCCAGCACATTCAATGATCACCTGGGGCTCATCCACTTCAAACAAGTTCACTCTCTTCAGGTCCCTTAGGCCCCAGAACAGGATCTGAAGTACAATGTGAAGCTGCTGTCCGAGACATGCCAGGCGTGGCACTGCCCATGCTGCCACCCCCCACCCCCAGGACACAGTCCCTAGCAGAGGCAAAGGCCTGCTCTCCCAGCTCAGCTGCCCAACAGCTCCACATGTTGAACTATGCAGATGGTTTCTCCCTCATGTCAAGCACCTCCATTTCTGGCATCTGCTCAGGCCTCACAGGCACATTTGGTGAGTTCTCCCTCACCAAGTCCTGCCCTCCGCCCAGGGGCAGCTTGAGGGGAAAGCCAGTGCAGCAGATGGCAGCGCACCTCTATGCGAAACTCCTTCAGTACTGGGCGGATGCCCTCAGGGATGATGAACCGTCCAGCACGGAGGTCTTCCAGGTAGTCGGGCTCCTTGGGCTCCACATCCTCAGGCACCAATGGCTGAACAGGTGGAACCAGGACACAGCAGGTGATGGAAGTCATTCCTATGCCATGCCCCCTCTCCCCTTCCTCTAGTTCTGTGCTCACAGGCTGTCCCTGCAGCCTCCTTTCAGTTGAAAGCCAGATGTGGCCTCCAACTTGGAATCCTCTGGTGGGCCCCATGCAACCTCACCCACACAGCTCCCTCAGAGAGCTGGCAACCATGTGCAGCTTCCCACGAGCCTGTTACCTCCAAATAGCCATTGTAATCGAGCTCAATCAGCTCAAAAGTGGCAATGAGCTCTCCTGCTGTTTTGGTGCCTCTGTAGAAATCAAAGAACTGCAGGGCAGGTTTGGTGTATGGCTCATCGACCAGCTTCACCTGAGGGACAGCAAAGGCCTGCCCGAGGAATTCAGGGGAGCCCTGCAGGAAAGAGGGAAAGAATCAAATCATCCCTGTGTTATCTCACCACCTCGAAGACCACCACTAATTCCAGCCAATCTGAGACAGCACAAGACTACTCTTCCACCCATGTCATCCTCTGCTTTGACCTCCTCTGCTCCATCCAGAGCTAGGAACCGACAGGGCATGTCTGCAGCAGCTCCTCGTAACTCATGATTCATCTCCATGCAGAACTCATCAAATGACCTGGCACCATGCACCAGAGGACATCAAAGCTAGATCAGGTTTTACAGAGTCTCCTCCAGACAGGGTTTGAGTATCTCCAAGGATGAATATACTAAAAGCTCTCTGAGCTACAGGCCCAGCATGTGATCTACCTCTGTGTAACACTCGCTTCCTTATATCAAGATGGATTTTCTTCTTTGCCAGTTTGTGCCCATTGCTTGCCATTGGGCCCCTTGGTACCCCCATGAGAAGTCTGAACTGACCTTTTCTATCCTTTCCCACCAGGTAGCTGCAGACAGCAAAAAGACACTGGCTTTCCCTTGACCTCTGTAGGCTGAATATGCTCAGCTCTCCTTCTCTGTCCTGTGCTCCATCTCGTTGGCCTCCTCTGGACTCACCCCAATACGACAGGGTTTGTCTTGTACTGGAACCCCAGGAAAGCTGCTGAGTTACACAGGAGAACCTGGTGCAAGTTATGTCATTAGCCTTAGGATAACAAAGAGGCTCCAGGGGACAGTGTGACTTTAAAGCACTAATAAAGAGAGAAAAGGGAGGACTGAGGAGGGATGATCGAAGACACCTGGGGACACATGGGAAGGAACAGCCCTAAAAGCATTATCAATTCCCCCAGGCTATGAGCCCTCTGCAATGTGAGCCTGCCAAGGAAGCAGGCATAGTGTTTCTTCAGAAAGAAGAGATCCTGGATCCAATGAGCACTCATCAGCCCCTAATGAGTCATACTTACAAATTTATTGTGGCTGAAAAGGTTGATTATAATGATGGGGGTCTCTGTTTTCAACTCTTCTTTCTTCCCATCAATAATAAGCTGGTCAAACAAAAGTAGCTCATTCCACATAGGGCTCAGTGTCTCCTCCAGCATCTGCAGACAGAGACAAAAGGCCCAAGTGTTCCACAGTCAGTGGAAACAAACCACATGCAGGAAAGTGAGGAACTGTGGGCTGATTCCCTCTCACACACAGCAACATGCAGCTGGTGGCCGGCAGGAGGGGAAGTGGTAAAAGTGTGGGATCAGCACTCAAGGCCAACTAGCACATGCCAATCAACCTCTGAGACCATGCTCAATGACTGTCAAATATTCCCTGAACATAACCACACTGCTCAGAGCATAGATACCCGAATGCTTGGAGATACAAAAGTCCCAGGAGGACTGCCTTAGTACTGGCCTTAAATATGTCAGTGAGGGCACAGTCATTTTTCTCTCCCCAAGTTCCCAAGATGACAGAGGCAAGAGTTTAAGTGGTCTCACCCTGGTGGTCTGGCAATGAGTTGAAAACACCACTTTTGCAAATGGATCTGAAAGGCCATTATCATCTGCAGGGAGGATCCCTCGAGCCTGATACAGATGGGCTCGGAGCTGGAAATAGCTGAAATCTGATAAGAAAAGGAGAGAGGAGGTCCCCAACCAAGTCCTGTGTGAGGCCAAGAAAATGCCTGAAGGAGAAGGTCAGCCAGATATGAGTGGGCACATCCTGTGAGGAATAGCTACTACTTCTAGGCACTGTGGTTCTCAGGCTAGTACATCTCAAAAGGTTTAGCCAAGCCAGACAAGCTCAGTGGGCTCCTCAGACACCTCTGGGAAGTACATGACATGTGACATGTGAAATGTGCAATGTTCTGCTATGAGCATCTGCTGCGGTGAAGCACCACCAAGCCTCATCAGAGGGGTGCACCTCATGCCCATTGCCAGTTTGGCAGCACATTCAGTGCCTACCAAGCACCCATCCTGTCTGCTGCTTTAGCTGTGAATGTGCAAATACATCCTCACGTGATCAAACTGGATGTGCCAGTCCCAGTCGTGCAATGGAGATGACACCAGATCAGGTCCTAATTCTCAGACATATTATAATTCTCAGATCACAGTGTGGCCTGGAGGTGAAGGGCTGGGGGGGGACAATGCATCAACACAGACACTAACCCACGGGTGGGACCTCTCACCTCCCTGCTCTCCTGCTTATGCGGAGAACTAGCACCTGCACTCACCATCCCTGCTGAGCCGGCTGGGAGGGCTGTATGCTGAGAGCTGGGCTATCTCCGGCTCGCTCTCGGAAAGGAACTCCTCAGGCAGCTCTGCCAAACAGTTTTTCACATATTTGGTTACCCCAAGCCACATGTAGATTTCCAGTTTGGCAAAGATCTCACCGGTGTGTAAGCCAGGGACCTGAAAGCACAGAAAGTTTAGCAGGTTTCACATCTCAGACCAAGATGATGGCCATCAGCCTGGGACTGACCAAAGAGCACAGGAGAGAGAGCACCACATCAGCAGAGGCAAAAGGCTGTGGTGGAGCGAGAGCTGTGTTTCCTTGTGAACTCCAGGACTTCAGGAAGGAGGGCTGAAAGCAAGGAGGGGGAAAGAGCATGAAGCAAGAAAGAGCACACTGTTTTGGTACAAACCCTACCTTCATAAAGACAGTCTGGATCTTTGCACAGTCTTTGCCTTTCTCCTCTTCAACTACTGAGTAGAGGATGTTTTGTGCAGGAATTCTGGCATATGCCACACGCCTGTTGTTGCTGAGCATCCAGATGAGCACATCAGGGAGAGTGCACTGGGGCTGGAGGGAGGGAAGGGAGGAACATCACAGCAGAGGAACAGCATGTTCCTTCCTTTCACCATGTGATCCTCCTTCCACTGACATGGTGAAAGCTTCATCTCCTCACAGGAGGGACTCTGGCTGCATGGTGGTTTAGAGATCCAGAAGCAAATAAAGGACCTAACATTGGCCACATACTTCCAAAAGTCAGCCCTGCAATATGGCTCTGCAGGTGTTGTGGTTTAACCCCAGCTGGCAACTCAGCCCCAGGCAGCCCCTCGCTCACTGTCTCTCGGTGTGATGGGAAAGAGGATTCGAAAAGTAAAAGTGAAAGAAGTCATGGATTGAGATAAAAACAGCTTAATAGGGAAAGAAAAAGCTGCACACACAAGCAAAGCAAACCAAAGAATTCATTCCTCTCTTCCTATGGACAGGCAGGTCTTCAACCATCCCCAGAACAGCAGGGCTCCATCACAGAAACAGTAACTTGGGAAGACAAATCCCATCACTACAATTGTACATCACTCTACCCTCACACAGCTAAAGATGTGAAAATGATTTGACTTCACTTGGTGAAAGACTTCTCCAAACTTCAACAGCATCTGTCCACCTAATGTCAGCAAACATGGCGTTCTGGTTGACACTACAACAACACACTGATTTTTTCAGTTACTTGAAATACAAACAATGAAACTCTGAATGTGGAGAGTCTCTGCTATGGATGAGAGATCTTATTCCAATGCAGGTTTGAATCTGCAGAAAGTATCTAGGGTCAGTCCCTGGTGGGAGTGCAGGCAGCACAGGCAAGGCTGTTTTCCCAGGCAAAACTGTCTGCTGCAGACAAGGCCTTGGGCTGGTGGCGCAGAGAGGCCCAGGAGGCTGGGAACTGGCCCAGCTCTGCCTCCTACCCACTGCAGAGTTGCCTGGACCCCTGCTGCACCACCTCCAACAGCCCTGCGAAGCTGCCTGGCCTCATCCCTCATTAGAGCTATCACAGGAAATATGGTAACTTCCAGTAGCTGGAACTTGGAATTTTACATAGTGAGGAAAGACAGCAGAGGAAAAGCTTCAGCTCAGACTGGTGAGAGCCCCAGCAGACAGCTCAGTATCCTGTCCTTGCCTACCCTCTCCAGCTCAGGAAAGGGGTTCCCTAGGAGCCGCTGTACCTCTTTAGCCACGAAGCGTATCTTTGCCAGGATCTTCCTCGTCTCCTTAACCTTCTCCTTGACATTGTCTCGAGTCAGGCACCGCCTCACACGGAGCCCCTGCTTTGCACACAGGATCTGAACAGAAAGCACAGCTGTCACACAACCAGCCATGCCCCACTGCCACCCCACATGGGGGGTCTGCAGGGAGCTTACTGTGTGCTGGCCACATCCATCCTACCCCATTGCACCCTATAATCTTCACCATGGCTCACTGCCCAGCTGCTGAGAGCAAACCTCCATGAACCTGTCACAAGCCATTTAGCAAAGGCCAAGAACTGGAGACTCCATTAACTCATCAGCCTGGCCAATATCATCCGGTAACAGAAGTCCATGAGCTTTAAAATCATTTGGGGCAGAAAGATGTCTAAGGTATAAACATTTCAGAAGCTGGTGATCTAAGGTTCCAAATAGTGCCTGCGGAAGACTTTGGCCAAGGAGCAACTTGGGGCCACAGAAGTGTGGGAATATGAAGATGTAGGAAACTGCAACACGGGGCTTGGCTTTCACCACCATTAATTGGAGATAGTGGACACATCTGAGGAGAGACTCTGGGATGAACCAAAATTAAAAATGAAATCCAGAAGGAATTCAGGGTGTACACCCGTTATGTACCGACTAGGACAGAAAACTCATCTCTTGGGTGGGTTCTCTCTTCCAGAGTGTCTCAGGCTTAGCAGAGTACCTTCACCATAGCTCAGGTGATGACATGCAAGGAAGCGGAGGGAAGGGAACTGGGACCCAGACATGCCTAAATTTTATATTCTGCTGCTGTCATTGCATTTTGGTCAGCCTTTCAAAGCTTTGTAGTCTGACAGGGACTATGACTACAGCTGTGCTGTGATGGAGGGTATGTAACTGTGCTCTCATTCAGCTAGCTGGTCTTGTGTGCAGGGTGATAAATGCCCAAGTGTTGCCCCTTCTGCGAACAGACAGACGAATGGCTGTTGTAAATTTGCTGGATACGTACCCAGCCAAGGGGCCAAGTTTTCAGGAGCAGTGGATCTCAGTGAGCCACTGCAAAACTGCCTGCAGGAATATGGTGTACACCAAAAGGCCTCCAGCAACCTACTGGGCAGCAATATGCATGTGCTCAACCACATATGCCCCAGGAGAGATGAAGGAAGGCATCAGGGCACAGCATCTGCACAAACCTGTGGGCAGCCACGGCCAGACCCTGTCTCTGCTCCCTGTGCCAGAAGCTGTATTGCTCTGAGCAGAAGTTGGGAGATGCTGTGGTAAAAGCCTATGACTGATACCATGAGTCTCAGCTCCAGGTTTCCTTCTTAGCATCAGTTCCTGCTGGTCCTGCAGAAGCATCCCCCAGAGCAGGGATTGCACAGGCTCCCACCAACCATCACCAAGCCCCACAACTTACAATGTTGCGCATCAGGTATTTTGTCCGACATCTGTCCAGGTTATTTGGATGAGCCATTGTTTTTCTCTCTGCGCTGAGTGAATATTGCCTGCAATGAGAAAAGCAGCACAGACCCTGTATCCTCTGCACCCAGCAGGTTGAGAACAGCTCACAGCAGGGACACAAGCTCCAAATCCCTGGTACCAATCCAGATGTATCAGGAGTCTCCTTTTCTGCAATGCCCTCTCTTCCGCAAGCTTGTTGGTTCAGAAGGTACACTAGGGATTCTCAGCACCTGAGGCTCCCTTTCTGCTGTTGCACTGTGGACTGAAGTCCATACCAGCCCTGTTGGGGTTTGGGAGCTCCTTTCTTTTGTTCTTTTCCTCTTGAAGAATTTTTTCCCCATACCCAGCAGGTTTCTGCTGGCTGGAGCCGCTGCTGCGCTGGGACCCTATCCTTAACATCCTACCTCACTAAAAAGAAGGAGAAGGACCCTTTCACCATCTGCTCGGGTGCCTCAGGGGGCCCGAGACCTCGAGCCCATCTTTCACTGAGCTGCCGGGAGGCAGCTGTCCTGCCTCCGCCGTTTCTTTGCTGCTGCTTTGAGCCTTCGCTGCAGCACCGCACCCCTTGCCCGCCAACAACTCCCAGAGTTCCCGCTGCTGTTTCATCTCGTCTACAGTCCGGGATTTTGTGTTCATCCCTGCTGTTCCAGCTGCTGCTCCCGAGGGTCCTGCTGGGGCACCGGGATCGGGTGCCCAGGGGGTTTGTGAAGCCTTTCTCCCATCCCTTCCCGGCTCAGGCACAGCCGCCATTGCCGCGTGAGGGCCGAGCCCACGCCACAGCGCCCCCTGCAGGCGCGGGGGAATCCCCGCCCCCGCCCTGCCCGGCCGGGAGCCGCCAGCGCCCCCTGCCGGCCGTGAGCGTCACTGCACCCAAGGGGAAAGGGCCTGAGGCTGAGAAGGGGTCACTGGGTTCTGGTCCTGTTTGGTGTTACTGACACAGTTATTGCTGCTTCGTTTGCCTTACTATATATATATACCCACATATTAGTAAAGAACTGTTATTCCTATTCCTCATATCTTGGCCTGAAAGCCCCTTAATTTCAAAATTATAATAATTCAGAGGGGAGGGAGTTACATTTTTCAGTCCAAAGGGGGCTTCTGCCTTCCTCAATAGACACCTGTCTTTCAAACCGAGACAAGCCCCCACAGGGCAGTCACGGGGATTGAAACACTGGTCTTTTGACTGCATGACTGAAAAGACTGAAGGAAATGTCCTTCACATTTAGGAAACACACAGGAGTCCAGGAACACTGAGGCTGCTATCTATGACCCCTCTGATTCTCAGAACAGGACTGGGGTCTCCTCTCCAGGCTTGAAGAACTACAGGGTCCTTTTCCCAAGTCATCCTCACGTTCTTCTGCTCATCCACCTCAAAGGACAAGAGAGAAGGCTGCACACAGCCCAGGCAGAACATGGTATGACCTCCTACAAGAAACTTCAGAAAATCAGGGACATGCTAACCTGCATCCAGCTACAAATTCCTCCAGCACCTCTCTGAGCCGCTCTTCTGCTTTAGCCTTTGGTCTTCTCAAGAGCTTCTCCACATCATCCAACCCCTGCTCCTGTAGCAAAATCACAGTATTCACAAAGCTTGCACCTGGCTGCGGGGTCAGAGTAAAACCTTGCAAGAATGCATTTGCCATAAATGGCTTATGCCTTTCTGCAGAGCTGGGATTCATGAGTGCTGCAGATCAGCACTATGCTGCCAGGGACTCTCCAGAGCCTGAGGATAACCTTAACATTTGTTGTTACAACACCTTGTGCCTCAGTCCTCGAGCAGCCACTGACACACACTGCAGCAAGCTCTGCTTTCATGTTTTCAAGCCCAAAAGGGAAAGGCAAGGTCCTGGGAAGAGACTGCATCCTCTTCATGACAACCTGAGAGTCTACTTGCCGAATCATCTGCCCAGGGCTTAGGCAGCTCAGGACTGGCAGCAGAGAAACTTCTTGTCACAGACATCATATCACATCACTCACTCCTCCAGGAACCACCACCAGGCAGTTGCACAGC
This sequence comes from Gymnorhina tibicen, assembly GCA_013399875.1. Taxonomy (NCBI): domain Eukaryota; kingdom Metazoa; phylum Chordata; class Aves; order Passeriformes; family Artamidae; genus Gymnorhina; species Gymnorhina tibicen. Next base: position 44,036 of record VXAZ01001835.1, on the reverse strand, counting down.
ATGAGTCCATGTGCCCTACCCACCTGTCTAAAGGGCAGGTGGGACTAAGCCCTGTGAGAGACATGGGCTTGCATGGGTAGTGAGGACGGCAAACATCTCATATAGCAATCACACATGCAACAAGGAAAGCACACCAGGAAGGAGCATGCCACAGACAAACACCCTGAACATGATACCAGGCGCTCTGCCAGTTTGACAATCCAGTTGGAAATGCAGAGTCTCCAGGCGTGATCCTCCCAGTAGCTCCATACATACACGCAGGGTTTTTCATGAGTCATGGGCAGGCAGCTGTATGACCTAAGGGCAGCAGGCAGAGGAGGTTATGGTTACTGCTACAGAAAGCATATGCTATATCATAACACGTACACTTGCACACCCAGCAAGGGAGCAGAGGCTGAACTCTGTCTCCTTCACAGGAAATTAATTGGCTGTTTTGGGCTCTGCACCATGGACATGTGTGCAAGCTTCTGGATCTGCCCTTTGCCATCCCAAACTAGCACACAAGGTTTCTAGTAGAGAAGCAGCAAATGATCAGATGAATGAGGCTGACAGGAGCATGGGATGCTGCCAGGATTTCTCGCTGCTATGGGTCTAAGTAGTAGCAGGCACAGGCCTCACAATGCAAAAACCAAGACATTGCCAGGCCTGTGGGACAAACTAGGCAGCACTCCCAGGGCAAGCATATCATTAGAAGAGCTCGTGTATGTGTCTTGCCTGCTCAACATAGGACAGCATATGCCAAGAGTACTCCTCTCCTACCTCACTGGAAACAAGCCCTTAGGATGTTGCTTGTGAAGCAGAAATTGGATGGCTGTTATTGACAGGTCTCAGTTTCCTTGGGACCCTGTCCTTGGCCATCTGCACACATCAAGCAGACACCACAGGGCTTGTAGAGATAGTGGGAAATCCCAGCCAGCTAGGCCATGGCAAACTGCAGGGTTGCAAAGAAGAGAAACCTATGATGCATTGCTGAGCAGACCTCTAATAACATCTGGAAAAACCAACCTGGGAAGCTGTGACAGGAGAGGTGGGATAGAAAGACATAGAAGACTTACTTGTCATACTCCATGGGCTCTGGTCTCTGGCTCTTCGTCACTGATTTGTTCAGTGCTGCTAAAGCTGGAGTCAGGATTTCATCATCCAGCTCACCACCTGAACCAGCATCCAGTAAAGGCTGCCTTTCTTCTTTCACTTCTCCCTTTTCCACTTTTTGCCATCCTTTGGTCACAACCTCTTCAGATTTGCCATAGTTTCCTTGAAGGTAAGCATTAAATGATAAACAGGTAAGTGGGATCACTCAGGTTTTTTTATAAAAGAAGCTTTCTAGCTGGCAAAACCAGAGTGCAGTCTTCCTGCCAAAAGAAGCACAGGGAACTAGCAGTTCAGTATGTCCAACAGTCAGCGCATCACATGGACAACCAGGAGGTCCAAGAGGGAGCTGGGCAATGCAAGGAGGTCCTCGTGTATGCCTTCTCCAGTTCTGCCAGCTCCACCAAGTGCCTGCTGACTATCATCTGCATCCCTACACTGGGGCCAGCATCAGCTCCTCAAGTAGTATATCAGCATCAAGCATCTCCACCCATCCAGCTTAGCAGGTGGGGGCTTTGACCCACTCTCCAACCATTGTTTCCCCATCACTTGTTGTCACATCCCCTCAGTGCCACATGGCCAACCCCAGTATCCCAGCTTTCCCTCCTTTGTTTCCCCTTCTTGCTACCAAACCCTTCTACTTCTTTGTACACCCACTTACTAGAAGAGTTTCCCCAAACTTTCTCAAAACAGGTAATTCATACAAATGGTGCAAATCTCCAATCCCATAGAAGTGATCCAGGCTTTTCAGGTAAGTAAAGCACTGTGTACACTCCCTGGACTCATTCCTCATCCTTCCCAGGTTCCTGAGCTGACTTGATAGGGCAGTGTTAAGAACTGACTTGGCTGTCAGAGGGAGGTTCACACTGTTCCCATGGTTTTTGGACATGGGGCCCTGGGGAATACCTACCTATAGAGACTTCAAAGCTGACAGGTTTTGAGCTGAGAGAGGAGTCCATCATAGTGGCTTCAAAGAAGGCAGCAAAGAGGAGGAATTCATCCTTTCTCCCCAGCACATTCTGAGCAAGGAGACAGAAATCAGCCTGAGAGCCTTGTGTGCCAAAACACTGCCTGAGCACCAGGGCATGACTGATGCCTGCCAGCCCTTCCATAGGACCTCAGCAGGACGTTGCTGAAATCACCACTGGGCTGCCAGAGGCAGGACAAGATTTCTCTGAAGTCCTGAGGTGTTGGTGCAGAGCCATGGTTTTGGCTGACGCTTGTGTGAAGCCACTGAGCAGGTTGTAGGCTAAGGGATGGTTATTGTACCAACACTGCTGCCTACCACCTTGCCTCTTTCCCTTCACAACTGTGCATGTCAAAGACTGGCATGGATCAACCATGTCAGCACTGCAGAACTCACCTCGGGGAGTGGATGAAGCTCTTCCACCTCCACAGTGACCTCCCTGGGCTGCTCGGCCTCCTGAGAGCTCCCAGCCTCCCCCTCTCTCTGCAGCTGGCTCAGTTCTTTAATTTTCTCCTTGGATTTTTTACTTTTCTTCTTCAGCTTCAGTTTGCTCAAGGCACCTCTTGTCCTGTCCCCAAGGTTCCTCTCTGCCGCGCTGAGGCTGTTGAAGATCTCCACTGTGATGGCCATGAGGATGCGCCCACGGTAGAAGATGCCTTCACCCATGCCTTCATTGAGGTCTTTGTGGACATCCCCCAGAGCTGAGTTCTGGGGGGAGCCATACAGGTTCACCCAGGCTGGGCCAAATGTGGGGTTAAAGCCTGCAGAGACAGGATCTCATTATGCTCCAGGGTGCTGCTGCAGAGAGACCTCCCCCAAGAGGACAGCCCAGGGCACCAGAATGTCAGCGTGCTTCAGCCACTCCTGCTCCCACCCCCAGGAGACCACCATGCCAAGCAGAAAGTGCATGGCATGGGGCTGCCCAGGACGTCCTGCCCCGGTGCAGCCATGCCAAGCCTCACCATTCCTGTCGGGATCTGAGATCTCCTGCAGGTCAATGTAGTGTGTAGCAATGGCCACATCACCGACATTGGCATCATCCAGCACCTGGACTTTTATCTTCCTGGACAGAGGTGGGAACATCTCAATGAAACTAATCTGCTCGTTCCACTCGGGCTCAGTGGTGTTGGTCTCCACCGACGTTTCCCCCTGGGAAGGAGAAGATGTGAACGCCACATAGTCCCAACTAGTGCCCAGAAAAAGGGATGCCTCAGAGCTTGTCTGGGAATGGCATGTACTCTTGTACCACCTACAGATGGTGCTGGGCAGGCTCTGGGGGTGGCAGCGTCCCTGCTCTTATCCGCCCTCCTGCAATTCCTCTCTGTTTCGTTAATGGGGGGCTGTCACAAGGCCCTGGCATGACCTGCACAGTCAAGGGAATGCAAGTGGGCAGCAGACCCAGAGGTGTCTAAGGGTTGTCTAAGGGTGTCTAAGGAGCACTCCAGGCCCACAAGACTGCCCAGCGATTGATTTGCATATGAATGGATATTATGGGACCAGAAACCCTCACTTTCTGTGCAAAAACTGGGCCATTATCTCGGTAAACTCTCTCAAGGGTCTCAGGCTGAGCCCAGCTTGACACAGAAAAAGGACTTCTGTCCTGCTCCAGGATTTATTTGACCCTGCCCCTATGTTGAAGGATATGAATCTCTGCCTGCAGAGCCAGTAGCTCAGCCAGTAGCTGTGCCCATGTCTGGGGCTGTCCCATGAGCAACTCTCTGTAGACAAAAGTCAAGAACAGCCTTCTCATCCAGACATCGCACAACCATGGCCGCACAGCTCAGGCCACTGCTAAAGACAGCAAGAACTGGGCTCTCCCAGCCTGTTTTCAGTGGGATTGCTGTGCCCCATGGAGGTTCCTGGCACCATGAGCCCACCACATGCCACCACACAGCCAAGGGAGATTCAGCCTGTCCCAGCAGAGCTTCCCCCCAGACTCACCTGCTGCCCACAGAATGAGACCTGCACATATGGGTCGATAAAGACTTTTCTCTCCCCTATGATCTTGGAGATACTACCCATGATGCCTGCGCTCATGCTGGGCAGGCCCTCAGCACGATACAGTTTGATGCAGATCCTGCCCCAGGGTCTCTCTGCAGGGACTCTCTTAGGCAGAAGCAGGTTCCTGAAAGACAAATGCATATTCTGCCTCTCTCCTGGAGTCCACAGAACACAATGCTGGGAAATTCACTGACTGGCAGGAAGATTGGATCCTGCCTCACCACAGGTTTTTTTCAATGGGTCTTGGCCCATCAGAAGAGGGGAAAACAGGGCAAAAAAGGTAGTATGAAGAGAGACATGGCAGTGTTCCCAAGGCCATGCAAGATCCCACTGCACCTACCTTTCAATGTCCTCATCCTGGTTCCTGGAATAGGTGGGAAGGAAGCCCACAATATCCCCGCGTGCAGAGACAGAGATGCTGCACTTCACAAAGCCTTTGATGCCTGCCCGGGTGTCCGTGGGGTCACTGATAACTGCCCACTTCTGGAAAAATCTGTGATCTGAGAGGGAAGAGGAGGAGTTCCCTAGGGAGAGGCCAGGTTACCATTTCACATCCAACTCTGTCCGCACAAAGACTGCCTCTGAAGGTGCAGGAGGTGTCACCTGCCTTCAGACAGCTGGGAGGAGAAGCAAGCTCAGGTCCTCATGCAAACTAAGTGCTTTAAAGCCAGGGCCCTGACCAGACCCATCAGAGAATGAAGGAAACACCAGTTTCAGACAGAGCCAGTGTCAGGCACAGGTATGCAGTGCAGTTCCTCATACCTGGCTGGCTGTACACTGTCTCAACATCCATCTTGAATGTTCCTATGCAAGTTCCCAGAAATGGTATCTTCTTTGAGTGAAAAACCTGTAGACAGCACAAGTCTGCCTGAGCACCATGAGGTGTGGGCAGCCAGGTGATACATCTAGGTATCTCTGAGGAGCACGGGGCTGCCGAGAGGTGCTCGTTCCAAAGCACAGCTGAGGCAGTGGTTGCAAGCTCCTCATGCAGATTGACCAATCTGTGTTAGCCCTGGCACAAACCCATTCCTACCAAACTACTCCCACAAAGCCCACCAGCCCATAGCCCTCGGTCAAGCCTAGACCAAGGCAGTCATGTGCAACCAATTCAGTTTCTGCAGTCCCAGGTAAGCCACACCCCTACAATGGATCTAGGACAGATCTGTTTTCCCAGAGGGAGTCTTGTGTCCATATCCTGCTGGGTTAGGGCAGAGCCATGACCCCACCAGGCTAGTGTCTCTCCCAAAACCCAAGTCTTGTTCAGTGCTTGCTGAACTCATACCAGCAGAAGAGACGTGCAGCCTTTCACAGGGAAAATGCTGGAGACCACTTGGCAAAGGACGTGCTGGCTGGGTTTAGCTATCTTCAGAACATCCCCATGTCTTGGGGAAGCCCTTGTGCTTTGGGCCAAGGGATTTTCAACCTCTCTGCCTGCCTGGGCTTTTCTACAGCACAAATAATTTCAGAGCTCCCCTCATACCAGCCACTTACCTTTAGGACTTGCAAGATGAGGCTCCAGGGTAAGGGGCAGTAGGGAATTGCTGCCAAAACAGCAGGGCAATAAGGCAGCAGGCAAGAAAGTGCCCCAGAGGCCCCACTTCAGTCACAGGGTGAAGAAAAACCCTGACCTGGAGGTGGTGGGAAGGCAGCACTGCCCAGTGCTGGCTCAAAGCAGGGCTAGGTCTCCGCCCCAGGAAGGCCCTGTGGCTCTCTGTGGGCAGGTGCTTCTGGCTGGAACACCTCAATGGTATTGGTACCCTTGCTTTGCCCATCGCTCCCAGTGTCTGCACACAGAAGCATCAGTCTGTACCACTAACTAGTGTAAGATGAAGAGGAAGACATACATACCGAGATCTCTATGAGTCTGTGCAATAAAATGTCCCTTGGCTCATAGAAGTCAAACAGAAAATACTGAAAGAGAAGAGCAAGACAGCTGAGCCCCAGCATCCCAGGCATCCCTTGCAAGGACGGTCCCAGGCACTTGGGACACTGGTGGGGCAAGGACAGAGCCTCTGTCCATGTCACATACTTCATTGTAGAAGGGGCAGTTTGTTGACTTCTGCGTTGCCGTGTGCCTCTTTTCCTCTCCAACCTTGACTACAACAAAGGGGTTGATGTTCACCCCCACCAGCTTCTGTGCTTCAATTACATTAATCCCAACCTGAGAAAATGTGGCAGAAAATCAGCACTCTCCTTGTTTACATCTCCATCCTGAGATTGTTTCAACAATACCAGTACAGGGCACTCTCAATGCAGAGGTGGACGCCTAGGGCAGGCAAAAGCATGGCTGCTGAAATCTGCTACAGCCAGAACAGACCAAAGTGGCATTTGAGATACTTGTTTCTTTCAGACAAGCAAGGAAATAAAGTGTTAAAGCCCCAGTACTTTTGACAAGAGCAGACCTTCCCAGCAGCACTTGTAGCCTCAGTTCCTGATCCCACGGGGTTGCAAACCCACTGCTCTCACATGGCAGGGTCCACAGAGCATCTTGGAGAAGATGCTCTTTGTATTTTCTGTTAATACTGCTCTGAATCCTACTGAGATGGACACCATTGCAAAGACTGGAAGGCAGCTGTCTCATTTACTGCAACTGCTTATGAGTCTAAGATATGCAAGAAATGTTCTCACATTTTCTCTCCATGGTTAAGGTACAGAATAATTGCTTCAAGAAAAGTATGGCAGGAAATTCAACCCTTGCAAAAACTTCCTGCTTGGTTGATAGGACCAAATGTGAGTCCACGTTTACTTAGAACCAGGGAATGGTTCTAAGTAAATTAAATCCATAGCCAGGCTGGGAGACCTGCCCTGAAATCAATTTAGCCTGATGTCAGATAATCAGCCAGAGCCACAGCTTCCTACCAGCCTCCCAGCATGTCCAAGCAAGCCCTCACATAGCCTCCAGCCCTGGTCATGTCCCACAGCTGTCCTTAAGGAAGACAAACAGGCCCTGGGAAATCTGGCAGACACCACCCTTGCCTGGGTACTCTCTGAAGCTCTGCTCAGGCAGTGTTTTGAATTGCACATGTAGCTGATTCCTTTCTCCTGTTTATCCATAGCTATCTACATGGGCTCACTGACGCTGGGGCCAGCACTCATGGATGCAGTCCATTCAGGGAACCTTACATCTTGCCCAGAGAAGTCACACAAAGCATGATGGTCTTCAAGTTAGAGGCCTTGATGGAGTACATGGCAATTGGAGAAGCCCAGGCCCACAGCAAGGCAGTAAGGGACTGGCTGTGGGGCCAGAGGCAGCTACGGGGACATGCACCCAATGCTGCAGTACCTGGAAGCTCTGTGGGGTTGGGGTGGCAAAGAGGTCCCGTGCAGAAGAGAGTCTGGAGCGGCTGCACAGAAAAAAAAAGCCCAGGTGAGCAGGTGTCTTAGTCAACATGGACCTGAGTAAATCCCCACCAAGGGAAACAACAGAAAACCTGGCAAATAATGGCCCATTGCCCTGGGAATGAGCAAATCACCAACACACCCAGACTAGGGCCATTAGAGACGGAAGCTTTCTGACATTTTGCCAAAGCAAACTGCCATGAGCTGCAAGAATTCTCCAGGATCTGGCACTTTCTACCCCAGGACCCAAGCAAGGGCAAGAGAGAAGAGCATGCCACAGATACCTCTTCACAGGGCTGAAGACGATGCCCGAGGCCTCGATCTCAGATGTATCATAGAAATCTTCCTCCTCTTCCTCTTCTTCATCAGTCTCCAGACCTTTTGCCAGCTTCCTGCCTAGTGCAGCAGCCTTCTTGTCCAGTTCCTTCACTCTCAGCCCCTCGGCAGTCCTGCAAACCCCGCCCCCCCACCGTGCCATGAGCCATCCATCAGCTCTGACAAGCAGGCTGTGTGCTGCCCTCCACCCAGAAGGGTGAGCCAAGACATTCCAGTAGGGCTACTTACTCCAGCTGCTCAAATCCAGGATTGCAGATGATTAACTCTGAACTGTGAAAACAAAAGATGTTTTGCTGCAAAGACCAGTGTGCTGCTGCTGTTCCCTGGTGCATTCAAGTAACAGTGGCCCAGCCACGCTCCTGCTCATTTCTTGGCACAGACACCAGCATTTTTCTCCTAAGCTTATCCACTGTCCACCACATGTGTCTGCTATTTCCCCTCTAGTGTTCCACAAGTGACAGTCTGCAGGCCTTGCTGCTGCCTGTCATCCTGTCTGCCCAGAAACCCACAGCTCCCCTGGTTTTGGGCACCACCAGCATGCAGGGTGCATGGAGTTACTGGAGGCCAAAACCAGGCTCTCTGCAACTTTGCAACCACAAGCCAGGAAGGCTGCATAAATGCTCTCAAGGCTCTCCCAGGGAGTCCCAGGATTCCCAGCACCTACAGTGGATCATTGCAGTGAAAGGCTTATTGTGATGACAAGGTATTTTTATCCAAGAACCTTGCTCCCTTATTGCTGCTGTAGAGTTGAGATGAATCAGCCTGGCCAGAGGCGGAGAGTAAATGAGGCTGGATTGCATTCCAAAGGCTGCCACTGACAAAGGCAGCTGTACAAACTGCCTGGAAATTTGCTCTTCCTAGGATTTCCATACCTGTCTTTCGTAAGATAGACAAAATCCTCTTCAACCCAGCTCCCTGCTGAGCCATTTGGAGGCTGGTAGCGCAAATCCAACTCAATGTAGATCTACAAGCAGAAAGTCAAATGGCCTGAGAGCTTGGCAGCCACGAAACAATGGCAGAAATGTCACAAAAAAGAGAAAGGGGGGGCATGGAAGAAAAAAAGAAGTGAGAAGCTGGTGGAAAGAAGCAGAAGAAAGATGGTCACATCCCCACAAGAAGCCTATTTATACCGGACTCCCCTTGTCTGCCTCCATCAACAAGCTAGACAAAACAAAACTCCCTCCTCTGCAGCTTCCCAAAATCTAGGATTCACTGAATAAAAGCTGGCTCAAGTTTACAAATCTACCATAAAGAGGCCCCAAGAGTCGCCTCAAGGCATTTTTGACAAGGGAATTGGGGACAGCCCTGCAGACTGACATGCAGGATTTGGAGCAGTCCCTCTAAGGGAGGCACAAGACAGCTCAGATTAATATGCTGGAGAAGCCATCAGCACACCAAGAGTCTGCATCACAAGAGACATGGAAGGACAGCCAGAGAAGTACAGAGCAACCTGGATATCGGCACAGCCAGCACAGGTCTGAACACCCTTGGCCTGCAGGTGGCCAGCCTGATCTCAAACCAACACAAACACAAAGAATTTCCCAGCAGAGACCAAAATCACTAGCATGGAGGAGATCACTCCTTAGTAAGTTGAAGGGGATGTACAAGCTGGGTTCAGACCTCAGTCCCTGGAAAACACACATTTCTGGGAAAAGAAATGCAGCCCAAGAAAGCAGCAGTACAGTGATCATGAAAGGCAGCAGCAAAGGCTGAAGGGTGAAGAAGGCTGAGACAAAGCTGGATAAAAAGCTAAGGCTCTAAAAACACTCCTTCAAACCACCAGGAGAAAAAGGGGCACAGATAACTCAAGTCCCAGAGAAGAATAGGACTCGGACTAGCAGGAAGCCTAATGGCTTTATTCTCACTTTGCTCAAAGAACAGCCTCTATCTTAGGGTCATGTTTCTACCAAGCTGAGGTGAGAGGGTCCCAGGCTGCTCTTGGATGGGCAGTCTGGCCTGCCCTATTTCTGTCCCCTGCAGCTGTTGTGCAGCCAGGGTTGCACAATCCAAAACTAACCTGGCAAAACTGAATGTGGTTGGGTTTTGGTTGGAGCAGCTCATCAGCACAAGTGTGGCTGTTAGCACAAGGGAAGAGGCACCCAGGGGCAAAGGGCTGGGCCACAGGGTAGCTCTGAGCTTACACAGTGGGGTCCCTTCAAACCATCACCAGCACCAAGGAGTGAGTCTAATCCCTGTCTCTTTAGTGGCATGAACATTAATCCAGTGAGCTGCATGGGCTAAAAATCATCCTGGAAATGCTCAGTTTCTGCCTGGACCTGCTCTGTGATCCAGGAGTCCAACAACACAAGAAACCTGTGCCTGTGCCACTCAGGCTGGTGGTCTGATGGCCACAGAGCTGCATTCCATGTGCCACCATGTGGTTTAGTCATATTGCCTGTGTGAAGAGCAAGCAGAGATGCAGCACCTTGCAGGACTGCTGCCTCCGCCTCTGCTCTTCCTGCCCTGCCAGCTGCCCTGGCACACAGCTCTGGCAGTCCAGAACCCACTGAGCTGTGCCTGCACACCCAGCTGGCAGGAAACACCTCATTTTAGGGTACTTCATCTTCTATGAGTGCAAAGGACCCACTGAGCCCCAGTGCCAGGGCAGGAGGAGAGCAGGACCCACAGAGCAGAGCAGAGGGGCAGTCAGGTCTCAGAGCCACTCATGCTGTCCCAGACACTCATTAAGCCATCCGGTTAGTACTAGTGTTTAACCCAAAAGCTTCCTGGGGGTCCCAAGGCACCCTGTCACCTTCCACCCCACTCCGTCACTGCAGCAGCCTGTACACGTGCACTGCGTGATGCACGAAGCAGATGAGATGCCACTTCCTACATCCATTGCCCAGACTTGAGAAGGTTTTACGAAGCCTCCCTCTGCTCATTCAGACCCTTGGCAGGCCTCCAGGACCCCCAGCCCACCCCATGTATTTGTAGATGCTCCTAGAAACCTCTTGGTGGATGTGAAGTCTCTGTGTCCCTGTGCAGAGAGGGCACAAGTGCCACAGTGCTTCCCAGGTCAAACAGCACCTTGGATTCCCCCTCAGCCCCCAGTCCACCTGGGGAGTACCACAGGAGGTTTCCCACAAAGCCTTACTGACTGCTGATAGCCAGGCTGTCCATGGAGGACTTACACCAGTGACTCTGTTGTTCTTGTCCACAAGGGACTCCCGCAGGATTAACCTTCCGGACGTCATCAGGTGCTGAAGGCTGAGAACAAGGGTACCAAGCAGCCTGGAACAAAGAGAGAGACTGCAACGACACTGTACATAGCATCAGCACTTACATCCTAGGGAGTCCTGGGATCTCCATTCTCCTGCTCATAGCCCCTCCAAGCTGCCCTGAAGTGCTTTCCATAGGGAGTCTGGCAACTGAATACCTGAGACTGACCCTGCAGCAGGCCCTGCCTCCACCCCAGTCATGCCCAGGCAGCTGCTTGCAACTGAGCTGCCATTGATGGTTAAAGGCTTGTGCAGTTCCAGACTCATGAAGGGCAAAGGAGATTTCCCCTTCAGCAGAGTTGGGCTTCACAGGAGCCAGTCTGTGTCTGGGCACCCAGCAGAGTTGGGATGACTCTTCCCAGATAAAACTGGGAAACAGGCTTTACACAAGGAAATACAGAATTAGACATAAAGCTGTGACCACAGGAATGTCTGCAGCAAGTCAGGCCAAAATTTACCTACTCCAAAGGGGCTTCTCCCTGGAGAAGGGCCATCTGGCTCCCTGCAAGTGGCAATAAGGCATGCAGGATGGCATTTACCACTCCTAACCCTGGCTTGTATGACACTGTCTGCACCCATGTGTACATAGGCCTCCATCTCCTTGTGGCATCTTTGCTGGCAGCCAGGCTAAGCCTTGTATGAAGCACAGCTTCCCAATGCCAGCTGGGAACTGCCACTGGAAGAGTCGACTGCCCACTCAGGACTCAGACAAGAGGAATTGCTCCTCACACATCTCAATTTCAGCTGTGAGCTGTCGATCTCTTGTGTTCCTTCTCACCTCCCTTTTCTGTGAGACACAGAGCCTGTCCAGCTTCCTACCCCCAAGGAAGGAGTCCCTCTGCTCATCCCTCTCCTTTCCAGCTTTGCCAGCTTGGTTCTGCTGCCACAGAAAGGATGCACACACAAAAGTCCAGAGACCACAAACAGATACAGCAATGTAACAAATTTTTCTCTTCTGTCCTTCCACACTCTTTCTATTTAATTTTGGCCATCCCAGTGCACAGACCAACTGCTTTTGAACTGTACTGTCTGTCACCTGCCATTATGCTGCTCCCCAGCAGTGGAGGTGTGTAGATATAGTGTAAGTCTACTCATTTCCCACTGGACTCCTTTGCTCCAGGCTGTGAGGTCCTACTGTTTTGTTACTGTTTGTGTTATCTCTTCATCCTGTAGCAGTTTCTATTGACATTTCAGTCGGAGACAATTCCTCTGATCCAGCTCCCATAAGAAAAGCATCCAGGAAACAGTGACACAACATTCTGCCACACTTTCTGCTCTGTATCTGTGTTTCACATGTGTTGTGCTCATCTGTTTTCTCCTTGCCCTCTCTGATGTCTTTGGAAAGGTTTGCACTATTAGCTGGATGCAAACTTATTAGGTTTGCATTATTAGCTGGTGCATTTTCCTACAGTTCTTACAATTTGCTTATCAGGGCTGGCACCTTTCCCTGCATCCTCATGTTTCACACACCCTGAAGAACATGCCTCTGCTGCCTTTCTTGCTCCACCACCACTACTCAATCTGTCATCTCTCTTCTTGGGTTCCCCTGCAGTGTTTTACAACTGTTGGAATAGCCACTGAGTTCACAGTGTTGTGTCTGTGAAGCATTTTAAATTCTGGCTGATCTTTTAAATTGAAATTGCTGTCTTATTAAAGGTTAAACCATAACACGACAGGTTCAGGGCTTTTCTACACCAACAGATACGTTGAATTTGGGTGCAGCATGGTCACGGTCACCACAAGGATGTTCAGGGTGAGAGCGGGTCTCCCCGCCTGCAGCAAGACCTGCCCTTGTAGGTGGTTTTTAGGGCCTTGTTTAACCTTTGTCCCAGCTGAGGGTCTGATCTGGATCCTTACATAGTCCCTGTTACTGCTGGCACAACTAAAATCATTCCCCTTATTTAACTTAATATATAGAGCACTGCTGCCCCACCAGAACAACCAGCTCCATCCTTCCTCTATAACTGGCATCCTGCTCATCTTCCTTCCATCAAATTTTCAATAAACATTTTCTATTCCCGGTAGACAGTGTAAAGACCAGTATGTCTCCTCCCCCACCTCTGCTGGTCACCCCAACAGTCAAAGGACCCACCTGTTACTGAAAACCTTGCTGCAGTTGTAAACCTTAACGGACAGCATTTCACCCATGATGAGCTTCCCATAGTGAGGCCAACGAAAGAGCTGCAAACAAATGGAGCAGGAAGAGATGGCAACTCATTCTCTGCCACACTTTCCCATGTCTCATGGCTGGTTGGTTCCCCTATGAGGTGACCAAGTCCATGGGCATGACGAAAAGCAGCTGTGATGGGAAGTTACTTTCCTGCTGGCCGGGCAGATCATAGAGCCCCTCCAGCAGCACAGAGCCACAGGTCAGCTGCTAAAGAAGTCAGAGCAGCACCACTCTGGAAAAAGAGGGATGCTTGTGCCTGCTGGGCAGGCAGGTTGTGGAGTGAGAAAGAACGTGGGAACGTACAGAGGTAGATGGGGAGAAGAGACCACCCAGGCAGGAGTCATCTGGCTCATAGAAAAAGCTGCACCCTGAGGCTTCAATTCACCACACACCCAAAACAGCGGCTGTTCCCTGCCCCCTCCTTCTCTGCCTTTCCTCAGGCAGCACACTGGCACTGGGACCTGAGCAAGGAACAGGTGGGAACCACCCACTGGAACAGCAGAGGTGGGCTGTCACAGGCTTCAGTGGGGATGACACTGGAGAGGCGAACATGCTTCCCAGGCCACCCCCATCCCTGCCCCTGCACACACACACATATGCACACACATATGCACTCAAACACACAAGTCCCACTCCTGCCCCACAAGGCACTGACTTCAGTGACAATCAGGCCTTCTGAGGGCAGGGGGAGCTTTCCCTTCAGCTTTGATGTGCCCAGGCTTCCAGGCAGCGTCACTAAGTTGAATTTCAGCTCCTGCAGCTCCTACGTGTAGGTCACAGACACAGTGTGAGGGACCCATCTGCCCCTCTGAGCGGAAGAAGGACACAGCAGAGAAATTCCCAGAAAACAGTCTAGTGGAAGGTGTCCCTGCCCGTGGTGTGGGGGTTGGGATTAAATGATCTTTGAGGTCCCTTCCAATGCAAACCAACCTATGATTTTATGTCCAAGACACTGACCTGTCCCATCCCTGTCCCATATGTTCCCACATGACCCCAGTTCCCTCACCTCCTTGAAGACGGCCTCTGGGCCACAGCAGACCTTCCTCGTCTTCTGGGTGAAGCCTCGAGAAGGAGAGAGGAGGCGTAAAGGTGCTGGCAGGAGAAGGCAGCCCCCAGCCCTCAACCCCCAAAGCCCTCCCTGCCACCCAGAGCCCACCTCGGAAGCTGAGATGGACCTGCCGCTCGCCGTGGCCCGGCAGCTGGGAGAGACGCCGGACAGCGACGCTGAGTGCCATGGAGCCGGCGGCGGGCGCTGCTGCCCCTCGCTCAGCCGTGCGCCGCCAGAGTGACTCAGCCCCAACTCACCCAGCCGGTCTGGCCAGGCACTCCACACCCCGGTGCCCCACGGACCGGGCAGCTCCTGCTGAGGGGGGAAGCCCTGGCTGTACTGCCTCCCTCAACCCGGGAGCACCAGGCTGAGCCCCCCAGAATGCACCTCTGCCGGCCGAGGGAGCCCTGGGCTGCAGGGGACCCCGGGGGAGCGCTGCAGGAAACGGCAGGAGAAGTGAACCCATCACATGGCCACACTTCAGCTGGTGCCTGGAGGGACATGGGCTGCTGAATTCAGAACTGAGACACCGGCTATGAATACAGACCCTGGCTCTGCTTTCAGCCACCCCAGCCCTGTGCCTTCCCCAGCAAAAAATCACAGGTCCTGTGGCTAAAACCCTCCAAAACAAACAGAGGGAGGGTGGGAAAGGACAGCTCACCACAGCCCTCAGACTGTGAGGGTTGGGCTCTCCTGACACGAGGAAACAGCACATGCTCAGCAGACCCCTGAGCAGGGGCCTGAGGGGCTACTCAGTGGAGGTAGGATGCCAGAGCACTTTGGGACAGCGGCTGCAGCCCAGCTGCAGCCAATCTCTGCAGGGCAGACACAAGCATCAAAATCCACAGGCAGTGGGGCAGGAGCTTCAGCTGCTCCACAGGGTGCTGGCAACCTCACAAGGAGGGAGAGGAGGGACACCTGGGGCACATGGTGCCAGAAGGTGGCTGTGCTCCCTGCTGCAGCCCCCAGGCCTAATCCAGCTCATCCCATCTATATGAGAGCTGACAGAAATGCCAGAGCTCTTCCAAAACACCAATTCAGGCCAGATTAAAGCAGTAGAACAATCATGAGCTGAGCAGATTTTGCAGAGCATTTCTTTCTCCTGGGGGTCTGGTTCTCCCTCTCAGCACCCAGCACCAAACACCTGTGACAGGAAAGATGTGTGCTAATATTTTTACAAACAATTTGATGGGTGAAACTATGGGCGTTAACGTCTTTGAAATGGGTCTTAATGTCTCTACTGGGCAGCAGGTTTGTTGCAGAGTCCAGACAGCTTGGCTCCTGAAACAGACAAGTGGATCTGCACAAGCCCGAGTTTCTGAACCTTGGGGTAAAATGACAGGTTCAAGGGGGGATGTTATAAACCGACAGAGCCAATTCACAATTTAATTCATAGGTTTATTGAGAACAGCAAGCAAAGCAGCGCTAGGAGGACGGGGAGTCTCCGCTCCACCAACGGCTCGCAAACTGCAGCTTTAAACTCCCCCCTTATATACAGTCTTTTGTTTCATTTACTTCCAGTTTCCTCCTGTTTTCGTTTCCCTGTTTCTGCGTAAGCCTTTTCATTCACCGTATGCGCTTGCTGTTGCTGGGGGGGTCGCCTGTCATAGGGTGAAGGTCCAGCCGTGTCGTTAATCTTTCTTATCTTTGTTCAGCGAAATTAAGCTCACGGTATGCCTATTGTCTTCCTAACTGTTGTACAAGCCTCACAATTACATAAGTCGCATTGTTTATCCAAACATGAATCACATAAGCATCGACCCTCACTGGCAAATAAACACCTATTACAGGAGATATGTGACAGGCGGTTCGGGATGGCCGTATCTTCCTGTACCTCAGCCAATGGGAAAAGGAAGAGGGCAATGTGCAGCCGGGAGTTTAGGATAAAACGAGGCTGCGCCCTCCGAAACCGAGAGAGAGAGAAAACCCCGTGGGCGTGTGCCCTGGTGGACTCTCTCCCTTTACTCGAATAAAGTTGCAGACTCCTCTGTCTACACTGGCTTTTCATAGCGGGATTTCCCGTACACCTGTATCCACACACGCGGTACAGAGTGCCTTGCAGCAGGCCAAGGGTGGCTTATTCAGCTCCACAAACACCAAGGAGTGAATCATACCTGTATAATGCCAGTTGCTTCAAAGCAAGCCCTGCAGGTATTCCCTTTATTCCCCTCTTGCACAAATACTTCCTGGAGCGCCTGGAAAGCAGTGCTGGGGGCAGTAGAAGCATGCTGTGGTGGAAGGATGCATCTTCACCATTGTCCTAGCTACAGGAATATTCTACCCACCTCTACACCATTTCTGATGAACCGTTCACGATGGATCTTTGCAGGAGCTGCCCAGTGCACTCCGACCCTCAGGCTACGAGCTGGGTGTTAAATGAGGTTAAGGAAGGAGAGGCAAACCCTTCGAGGCAGGGCAGTATTTCATTTTCTTCACACCAGTGACTCAGCTGTGATAACTCCCTCGAGGGAAGCACCAGCCCAGTCCCACCCAGCCTAAGGGTTAACTCTGCTAATGGGCCATAAAGGACTCAATGGCACCAGCATAATGGGCAGCTGCAAGGACTTAAACCATCAAGAACTCTCAAAATATCCCATGACTCACAGAGTTACCTTACGAATCCCGAAACTCACCTCCCTGAGGGAGGTGCTGAGCATTCCCACCTGAACCTGAAAGGAACGAGAGGGATGTGTCTTTACAAACTGTGCGCCTGTTTGTGGATAAAGCCAGATACTGATAGGTGAAAAAAGCAATGGGAGGAACCATAAATTCCAGAGGAATTCCACCAATTGACACTGCTGCTCACTGTGCTAAATTCTTGGACTTAGAGAAAAAGAACAGAGATACAAAGAAAAAAGGGATGTGGGGTGGGGGGTGTGCACATTAGAAGGAGGTCTCTATTACATGATTTGGGAAGTCTGTACTTCTCAAGTACCTCAGCCAACGGGGAAAGAGAGAGGAAAATGCAGCCGGGAAATTAGGATAAAAAGGAGGCCGCATTCTCCATCATTTTGGGAGACCCTATGGAAGATGCCCCATTGGTCTCTCCCTTTATTCATGAATAAAGCTATGGGACTCCTCTGTTTCCTTTTTGGATGTAAACCTCTGGCGTTGTGGATTAATTTTCCTAACAAACCTGAGTATATATGATCTTTGGGCCTGGGCATTCCAGGCACCACCACTCAATGGATTTGGAGGAGGATCGGAACTTCGACAGAACTGGTACCATCACCCTGACCAACAGGGTGCCAGGTTGTATTCAGTCTTTGTGGGTTAAAACCAGTTTTCGCTGTATCTTTGTATTTATCTCTTTAATAAATTGTAACTCTGACCTGTAATCTCGTGGGGTTCATTTCTTCCACCAGTTACTTTAAAACCAGCACAACCATGCAGCAACAAAACATAGCAGACTGACAGCATTTGGCACCACTTTTGTGAACCCAAATAAGTGATCCCATCGGTTTAGAAAAGACAGAAAGCTCAGTGTGCTGACTCCACATCTAGTCATGGGTAAAGTGGAGCAAGGAGTGCAACTTAAGCAGCTTAATGAGACATCCAGACCACCAAAGCATGCTGCAGCTGAGCAGATCCAGTGCTTGTTTAAAGCTGGTCAAAAGACAGCACCTCCCTATGGAGTTTGTGTGGCTTCCTCAAACACCTGGAGCAGTCTCATCACTGCACCCACCTG
The DNA here is from genome assembly GCA_013399875.1 of Gymnorhina tibicen. Lineage (NCBI taxonomy): Eukaryota > Metazoa > Chordata > Aves > Passeriformes > Artamidae > Gymnorhina > Gymnorhina tibicen. The sequence continues at coordinate 26,180 of VXAZ01001835.1, read as the reverse complement.
AAGACAGTGCCTCATTTCTAGCAAAACAGTCCTCTGTGTGTTTTAGACCTCAAGGAAGGCCATTAACCCAACCAGTTAGCCAGGCAAAAAAGGCATTATCTCCCATTACCTGTTGGTGTGTGACATAGCCTGTGACTGTGACATAGCCTGGCATGAAATGTCACGAATATTTTTTGCCACATGTCCAGGAAGCAAGAGGAACCCTCCCCACTGAGCTCCCACATACAACAGCTTCTGATTTTTTCAAAGCCCTGAGGCTGAAATACCTTTGGGGATCACAAGTACAAAGGTGCTTGTTTAATCCTGGTGAGGGTAAAAAGACTTCTGGGGTGTTGCCTGTGCTCACCGTGAAGATAAATCAAGCCAGTGATTGACGGACACAGAGAGCATGCACAACACATTGTCCTGAGGAAAATAACCTGACCTCTCCTCTAACTCAACAGCCATGCGATCAGTCTGCATTCCAGCTACACCCAGGGCAGCACGTGGCAGCAAACAGACCTGACAGCCTTCCACCAAAGTGCCCAGCAGCTGTCTGCACTTCCTCTAAAACTTGGTATCCTGGGGAGAGTAAAAGACAGAAAACAGGCAAAATTCTGCCGTCCCAAGTCAGTAGCTTCCAAATTTAGCTTCCTGTGGCTTTTCACCTGGGCCCACGCCCATGTGCCACTCTTGCTCCTAAGTGACAACTACAGGACTTGTGTCCCTTTTCTTGCTCACATTTTAGCCACTGCGGGTAAAGAGCATCTCCTTCAAATTCAGGTCTGCTCCCACAGGGGGAAGAACTTCCTCAGACCTGCCTCTACAACTTCTTGGTTTCTTCCTCCCCCAAACAGGAAAGGTCTCTTCTACCATCAATGAGTCCTGCACCTGGAGATACCTCAGCTAGCTGCAGAACAGTGACTCCACTTCTTACAGGGCAGACACAGAGGATTCACTCCCTTTTGCATGAGAGCTGGCGGAGGTTTAAAAAGGAGAGGTAAAATCGGCTTCAAAATACACGCACACAAAAAAAACAGCCTTAGGTTTCTTGTACGCCTAACACAGAGAAGGAGAGCTCTGTCTACAGGCTGTAAGCAGCTGAAAACACAAGTGAAGGATGTTCTCAACCACAGGAGCAGTTTCTCAGAGACGATGTGGCACTTCTCCTCCCTCTCTTCCACACCTGTAACACATTTCAGTTTAGAAAGCCACTCGAGAGGTTGCTTGGTTTCCATCAAGACTAAGTCTTGAAGTGCAAGACTTAGAATATGCAAGAAGTGCAAGAAAATGGGGTGCTGCAGGCTAGGTGTCAGGAAAAACAGTCCAGCTTTCTCTTTTTTTGGCTGCTGTTTATGTAACCTGAGAGAACATACCATGGTCAAAATAGGTTTGAATAAAAAACTAGCACAGATTCATCTTGGCTCAGCAGCAGCCCTGATCCACAGCCCTTCAAGCACAAGCTATGTAATGGTAGTTTCGTGGCAGAGTCCACCCAGAACAATTAGTCTAGTTGAGGATGTGAGTTCAACCCCAAGTTCTGCCTTCACTCAAGCTTGTAAACTTAAACAGTTTCAGGGCCTGGATCACAGATGCAGTCTGCCAATGCATTCTCACCATTTTCTGGTTTATATGGTAGAATAGACAAATTCTTTTGTAACTTCACAGTAAAGGAACATCTCATCTTGCTGCAGGAAATGGCTGTGGGATTCAGCAGTCTTAGTGATTAAAAGGGAACAAAATTAACAATGATGGACAACTGGCTCTGCTTTTTTTTGGATCACACTGAACCTAGGCTCATTACTGAAACACTACCATCCACATTGCTGGAAAACAAAGGGGAAAGTTCAGGAAGGAAATAAGAGTCCAGACATGTTATCTAAGTCAAAGTAGAATATTTATTTATGTAACTGAAAGTGATGACACTTGTAGTGCAATGACAAGCCCAAGTTTCTTTATCTGTACTTGGAAATGAACCATCTTCCTCAAAACATTTGTGCTTTGCTATCATGTGCCTGTTCTACAGACCCAGACCTTGTAATGCACACTTCACACTACTGAGGATAGGGAAGCACCTCCTTGGAGTTCCACCGGTAAGTTACTTCTTCATTTTGTAACTTGTGTGATATAAAGAATTCACTCAAAGCATCTTCATTTCAGTGTTTCCAACTGCTGGATTTTTAAAGTCACATTAATGTGACTCATTAATTTCACCCCAATCCCATTAATTAATGATTCATCCTCATTTATCCCCCATAAATAAGCAAAATGCAGTGTTCTTAAACTGCAGCAGTGGCTCCAAGCAGTTCATCACTGAAGGAAATTTTGTTAATATAAAAATGTGATTAAAAAGAACACAGAAAGGTATGGTCACTGAAACATAAAGAAAATATACTGGCACTTTATGAAGGCACAACAGGAACTACCTCAGGCATCCAACCAACAGTCTTTGGTCACATCCAGAACAGAAGGGTCCCCATTTCAAAGGCAGCTTGACAGAAGAAAGGCACCTATCAAGGAGCACATGGTAGGTGTCATTACAGCAAACACAGGTGCAACACTTCTCCCACCAGGCTCAGCACTGGAGCAGCTCAGTGCAGAGGCCTACCCTGACAGCGAGTAGCAGATGGATGTGTCAAGCAACAATGTGTGGTGTGATGTGTCACAACGTGTCTGTTGCTGCTGCCAGGCAGAAAACCAACAAGGTCGATTTTTCTGTGACAAAAACTTCCAGCCCTTGGGGGTTTTTCTGTATTTACATTTCTTCTGATAGAAATAGGAAAGATCAAAGACTCAAAGTGCAAGCAGGTGAAAGAAGTGGTGTGACTGGTACAATCTCAAGGCACTGAGCACCCACACTGTGCAAGGGAGAGTGTGGCTGCAGGCAGCTCTCCTTCACCCCAGTGCTACAAGTGGCCAGGGCCAGCCTGAATCTACATTGCCTTGATTTCTGGCAGTTTCAGGGGGGGGCACCCCTGCCATTTATAGTATGACACCAGCTGCTTGGGCACTTCAGCCAGAACCGTCTGGGAAAGTGCTTCCTGGGGAGCCTGAAAAGAGAATAGGGAGAATAAATCAGAAATAACACAGAGAACAGATTTGTTAGCCTAGTGAAAAACTCTCTTAGAGAATTCCTAACACCTGCCACGCTCATTCTGTTTTAAGAACTCCTTGCTACAGCTTTAGGAGCACTTCCAGTCAGTCTCAGTGAGCACTGCTGATGAAAACCACTTGTTCTCACCTCAACTTCAGACTTACATAGCCTTTATATGGCCCTAGTCTAAATGCAAAACTGCCCCAGCCACTAGCAATGTCTCTTATTTTGGGTTTTCATTTGAATCACTCAACACAACTGACCATGCAAAGTGCATGAATGCCAATGCCAACAGTGGAAATCAGGGGGAGCTGGGGAGTGACTGGACTGCTTTCAACAGCAGGGAAGACTGATCTCAACTTCAATCACTCCTGGGCCTCAACATCAGAGACTGACAATATGATCTCAGTTCCTTGCCTAAATGTTCGCATCCCAGGACAGAGAACATCCCCTTTAACCCTGCAATAGCCAAGAGACAGTATGTGAAATCAATTATACAATGAGGGCTCTGAAGAACTGCAAGACCGCAAGACACACAGCTTTGAACCCAGAACCCAACATCTCAACTCTCACAGGGAACAAGCAGCACACGCATACCCTCTGAGCATGCAGTTTTCTGCCTTGTCAAGACCATGGTTATTTTTAGGGTGCATACATCCTGGCACCGGAACTCTTCTGAATTTAAAAACAACATACATTTCTGAATTGTCGGAAAGGCACAAACTGGACGATGTCCCGTGCAGCTGGCTCTCCTGTCACAGATTTCAGAACACCGTTGTCTCCATCAAGGAACTCCATTGCTTTAAAATCAGCTTCACCAACACCAACAATGATGATGGACATGGGCAGCTTAGAGGCATTAACAATTGCTTGCCTAGTTTGGTCTAGATCAGTGATCTCTCCATCTGTGATGATCAGCAAGATAAAGTATTGCTGAAAAACATGAGAAAGCATCCAGTTAGGTATTTCAACACCAGAACTCACATAACTGAAGGCTCCCTTATGCTAAGAAAGAAATTATAACTGAAGGCTCCCTTATGCTAAGAAAAGCTGTGGATGAGACAAAACCAGAATATTAAAGAAACTTATGTTCATTCGCATTTTTTTTCCTATGCCTAATGATTTTCATTGTGCACTTCCAATTTTCTCTGTACTAGAAAAAAGATAAAGGATTAAGTTCAATTTATAAAGAACAGTTACATCAATTGGCAAAAAGTACTAGAGATGAAAAGTACTACTAAATCAACACAGCTGTATACAAAATTGACTGATGAGTGCTATTTTACTGACTGACATTCAGAAAGGCTAGAGATATTTAATATCCCTGCAGTATAACTCAAAAAACCTTGGTTTTTTTGTTATCAATAGTTTAAATCAGAAGCATTAGAAGTATTAGAAATCTCAAAACACAGCAGTGACAAATAACATGAGACATTCTAGAGATAACACAAAGGGAAGAATTCAGGAGCCTTTCCAGAAAGAAAGGAGTACCTCAAACCAATGGCTTAGCATGGTAAAGCGTTTAAAATTCCTATTGTTTTCCAGAAACTAAAGTTTAGTACCTGGTTCTGAAATGAGCAACTGCTGTTTTATAGCAACTATTTACAGACTTAAAATGAGGCAAACTTAACAAAAATAAGAGAAAACTGAATTTCCAATTCCAAAGCACAGTTAACACAAGAATTACTATTGCTGTACCCAATTGCTGACAGATTCTTTATTTAAATAGTTAGCTTTAAATCTGAAAGAAAAGGTAGAGATATTTAACACATTATGAGAATTAGGAAGATTTCCCTAAAGTGCTGGGAAGGTTAAAAAATACCCTCAGAAATGTAGGAAATGGATCTCCTTAGTCCAAGTGCCTCACAGCGTGGGAAATGTATTTGATATACACACAAACATAAGTAGCCCCAAAAATACTGACACAGCTAGATAATAAAACAAGTAGCACAGTATATGTTTCTGATTGGCCTGTCAAAATGAAATCAGCTAAAATCTATCAGGACATCCAAGTCCTTCATCCTTAAGCAAAACAAATGAAGTTTAAAGAAATGAAGTCGATTTTTAACAGCAACCACGGCCACAGCAGCACACAAATGAGCCCACGACCATAGAGGAGCACAGACGCTCTGCAATCAGCACACTGATTGAACAGTTCTCAGACTCCATGCCACTATGGTGGGACGGATAGCCAAGCCCCCTGGTAGTTTCTTACAGGTTTTTTCTCAACATTCTTGAGAGCAAAATTGTTTGGCACAAAACTCTGTTCTGTGTGCATGCCCTACAGGTGACAGAGCTTGGCGAGAGAGATTAGAGTGAGGAAACTGCTGCCACAGTCCAACTGGTCTAACAGCCAACACAGCACCGCTGTACAATGCAACAGTAAGTACAGTGCCAGCAAACCAGGACAGAAATAAATATCACTTGACCAATGAAACTAATGTGAGTGTCTACCCTCACATATAGGTTCTTATCAGTATGTACCAAGAGAGTACTGACATGCTCTCTGTAGGCTGACAACAGACAACCAAACTTGGGATTCTAAGGAAGGAAGATAATCAATTTACTATTCCATTCTATTCAATCACAAACATGGAAAACAGAAACATCAACCCAAAGCAGATCCACAGTAAAGGCCTTGCACTCACTGCAGCAGTTCCTTGTTGCAGTGAGTGTGCTGCAAACCTTGCCACGTGGTTTATAATAGGAGAGAAGTTGGTTGGCCCGTAGAGTCGGATCTGAGGCAGAATCTGGCGGTAGGCATCCACTATTCCTTGGATCCCTGCAACACAAGGACGGAAAGCTGCCACAAGAGCTCACAATTCCTCCTCAGTCATTATTTTATAAGCATTACTGAACAGCATAGCCAAAGGACAACTCACACAGCTGCAAACTCCTGAAGGGCAAATAAGCAGCAGCATAACAGAAAATACAGGAAGCACAGAGATGAAAACAGTAGACAGCTGCAGAGATCGAATTTGCACATTTCTTCCCGATTCTACATTCTTCACATCGGTCTTTGCGTCTTTAACGTCACAAAGCTCAGGATTCTAGCTTTTGAGTGGGCTGATGGAGAAGGCTTTAAACTAGGTTTGAAGGGGGAAGGGAGTAAGACCAGACTTGGCAGACATGAGCCTAGGGCTGGCATGCCAGCTTTGGGAGTGAAATCAAAAGCCCAGCTGAAGTGCATCTATACCCCGCTGACTTTGAAGTGTGTGAGTCTCACTGGAACACACTCACACACTTATGGAGACAAGCCAGGGACTCCTATGGTAATAAAAGCCAAAACGGAAATGGCAGAAAATTATCTCAAAGGAATTATGAGTGTTCCTCTAGGAAGGCAACACAGCCAACAGCCCAGCTGAGGTGCTTTACACCAATGCACAGAGCACGGGCAACAAACAGGAGGACCTGGAAGCCACCATGCTGCTACAAAGCTACAACCTTGTGCCGCTATTGAAACTTGGTGGGACACCCATGGGAATCCCATTACTTGAGTACAGCTATTGATGGCTACAGGCTGTGAGGAAGGAACAGGTGAGGAAGGAGAGGTGGAGGGGTTGCCCTCTACGCCAAGAGTTGGATTGAGTGTGAAGAGCTGTCTCTGAAGAACAGCCATGTGGGTAAAAATCAGTGACCAAGTCAACGAAGGGAACTTCGTGGTTTGGGGTCTACTACAGGCTGCCTGATCAAGGGGAGCCTGTTGATGAAGCCTTTCTGCTCCAGCTACAGGAGGCACTGCACTCACAGGCTCTTGTCCTGCTGGGGACTTCAACTGTCCTGACATCTGCTGGGAAACTAGCACAGTGAGCTGTAGGCAATCCAGGAGACTCCTGGAATGCATGGAGGATAACTTCTTGACCCAGGTAATCAAAAGCCCAGGCAGAGAGGATGCATTACTGGATCTGTTGGTCACCAATGCAAGCTAATTGGGAACATCAAGATCAGAGGCAGCCTGGACCGCAGTGATCATGCATTGGTGGAATTGGCAGTCCTGAGGAATATGATTCAGGTAAGAGTAAAGTTAGGCCCCTGAAGGTTAGGAAAGCAGAATTCCAGCTCTTCAGGGAGATAGTCAGACAGATCCCCTAGGAGACTGCCCTTGGGGACAAGGGAGAAGAACAGAGCTTGGCAGATTTTTAAGGAAGCTTTCCATAGAACACAAGAGCTAGCAATCCCAGGAGCAAGAAATCAGGCAAGGAAGGCAACAGACCAGCATAGCTAAGGAGGGAACTGCTGGTCAAACTAAAGGGAAAGAAGCAAATGCATAGACAGTTGAAGCTAAGGCAGGTCACCCAGGAAGAGTATAGAGAGAAAGTTTGGTTGTGTAAGGATGGCCAAGGTGGAGCTGGAACTAAACCTGGCAAGGCAGGCAAAGACTAAAAGGAAGGGCTTCTACAGGCCCATTAAGCAGATAAGAAAAGTCACAGGTGTTAGGCCCCGATCAACAATGCTGGAAAACTGGCAACAACGGATGAGGAGGCTGAGGTACCCAATAGCTTTTTTGCCTCAGTCTCCAATGGCAAACTCTCTTTCCACACCTCTCGAGTGGATGGACAGCAGGATGAGGACTGGGGGAGCAAAGTCCCTCCCACTGTGAGTAAAGATCAGGTGTGTGATCACCTGAGGTGCCTGACTGTAATGACCCAATGAGATGCATCCCAGAGCCCTGGGGGAATTGGCTGATTGAGTTGCCAAGCCACTTTCCATGATATTTGAAAACTCATAGCAGTCAGGTGAAGTCCCAGATGACTGGAAAAGGGGAAACGCGGTCCCCATTGTCATAGGGGTCGTTCCAGTTTAGGCAGTTTTGCGTTCTGATTTGGGTTGTACGGGTTTCAGTTAGGATGGTTTAGCGTTACAATTCGGGTTGTACGGGTTTTTGTTTAAAGTATTGAGTGGGGTTGAGATTTCTTCATTTGGGGTAAATGGAGACTGCGGTTAATATAAGAGACCAGGAGGTGGCGATATAGAGCATTAGAATTCCCCAAGCAACATCTGGGTGCCATCAGCTGGAGAGAGGCAGCTGTACCCACCAGTCACCAGCTCTCTTTCAGCTCAAACCTCACACCAGTCATTCGAAGCACCGTGAGGGGAGAGGGAGGGACCTAGCGATGAGCCAACCACCATCTGAGCAGCGGGAAATCTAACCCGATGAACTGAGGAGCTAAGGGGCAACCCTACGGACTGACCAATCAGAGAGACATAGAGAGAGTATAAAAGGTGATGTTCACTTAAGAACTGGTCCTCCTGTGACTGACACCTCTCACAGCAAGGTCCTCCCGCCTCTAGGTCAGGACAGGGCTACTCCCCCTCCTGGTTCTTCCATCCTGCCTTTTTTTTTGTTTTGTTCTCTTTTTTCTTCTAATAAATCACCAGTTAATCATCTCCATGGGTAACTGGCCCTCATTTATTACAATTTTCTGGGGGCCGGTCCAGGGCAGCTCTGCCCACGGGCGGTCCCGGTGAAGGATTTGGACTGTGGGACCTTGCTGAGACTGCCACAGGGAACCAGCGAGCTGTGCCCAAAGAGGTGGAAATAACAACCTGCAGACGGGATCAGAGACCCCCACGGGGAGGAGCAGAGGCCCGTAAGGTAGGGGCAGATACTTATGGGAGGGACAAGGATAAGAGAGTGCGAGCATTTGTGGTGTGAGTGAGACGGGTACCGGCAGCTGGATCCCCGAGGTGAGTGTGGACCCCGGAGTACTGCGGTTCCATTGTCCCGCGAGGGGCACGGCCGGGAAACGGGGGAAGCGAAGTCCGAGGGACCCCTAGGAAGCCTCCGGCCCTGGGAGGGGAGGGAGAGGGGTGAAGGATAGCACTCTCCTAATACCGTCCCCTAGCACTGGGACTCCTGTTTCCCTGTCTCTTGAGGCAGGGAGAACCTGTGAGATCCATGCAGTGACCAGGAGAGAAGGGACCCGTGAGGGTGTGGGGTAGTACCCACGGGTGGAGCAGGGATAAGGGAGAGCGGACGCCCAGGGACTCTGAGGAAAGCCTCCAGCCCTGGGAGGAGAGGGAGGGGTGTGAAGGATAGCTTTCTCCGAATACTGCTTCCTGGAGCTCTTGTGACTCTCGGTAGCTGGTACTGCAAGGATTTGGAGGGGAGTGTCCACTTACTAGGTATCCAGAGTAGTTGGTGAGGGTAGGGGACCCGTGAGGTGGGGGCAGATACTCGCGGGTGGACAGGGATAGGGGAGAATGGACTCCCAGGGACCCCCAGGAAAGCCTCCAGCCCCAGGAGGAGAGGGAAGGGGGTAAAGGATAGCTCTCCCCAACAACTGTTTTTTAGCCCGCCCAGGTGTTCTGGGCTCTCTCTCTACCTGGTGACTAGGAATAGGAGTGGACTAGGACCCTTCCCTTGATTAAATACTCTAAGTTGGGGATCAGTGAAAATAAGCTGACCCCCGATTTGGGGACTGTCCTCCTACCAGGCAGAGGGGGGAGGAGTAGGAGTCAAGGGGAGGGGGAATAGGCACCCAGGGTAGTGAGTGAGAGTAAGGGACTTGTGAGGTGGGGGCAGATACTCGCGGGTGGACAGGGATAGGGGAGAATGGACTCCCAGGGACCCCCAGGAAAGCCTCCAGCCCCAGGAGGAGAGGGAGGGGGGTGAAGGGTAGCTCTCCCCGCCGACTGTCTCTTAGCCTGCCCAGGTGTTCCGGGCTCTCTTTGCCCTGTGGTTGGGAAGCTCCTGTGCAGAATTAGGGCACAGAAGCTGTAGACTCTGCCAGTTAGGGAAATATTTTGTTTGTGAATGTTGTTTGATATTTCGCGGAGGACTGGCAGGCGAGGTCTCAGGGTGAGGTGACCACCAAAAGTCCCTGAGCTGTCTGCTGGTAAGGAAGGTTGCCCGATTATTAATTTCTGTGATATTATGAATGTTGAGTTTTTAACTTGTGTTGGTCTGTTCGTGTGTTTCGGGGTATATTACGATTTTGTCAGACTCGGAATTTATTTGAATGTTTTATTATTAGTGTGATGTGGGGATTTTCTTTACCTTGGATACCGGGAAAAGGCAGCTGCCTTGGTGTATTAAGTTTTAAGTTGATTTGATTTAGATGGTTCCATGATCCTAGGTAGCAGTGAGAGCTGGTAAGAAGACAAGCCCCACCACCCTAAAGGGGAGGTCCTTTCAGGGGTACACTGGGCGCCATTTTGGGTAAGGGTGTCCGGCAGCTGAAGGAGAGACCTGACACCATTTTGATTAAGGCCACCTAGGTACTGGAAAGGACATTGGTCCACCATCTTGGGTGGACCTGGAGGACCGGAACTTGAATTCAGGGAATGCCATCCTGTGTAGGTCAAGAGACCAGAACATAAGACTAGGACTCCATCTTGAATGTACCCTGTAGAACGGAAATTAATTAGATGGACATCTTGAAGAGGGTACAGGAGCGTGGGAATTGCCCACAAGAAATTCCCGTAATAGGGATCCACTAAGTTGAGTACAAGCTTCTGCTTGAGCCTTACACTACTGAGGTACATCTGGTTGATATACAAGAAGTACTGACTATTGAGTTATATTAACTGTCCGGTTCTAATTTACAGTTTTGTTTTAGTTGTGTGACAGTGAATTTCCATGCTTAAGTTTTTCCCACGTATTCCCTCTTGCTTCCCTATTACCATATTTCCCACAGTTGGTAGTTATTGATTTCTCTTCAATCCTCTCACAGATCCCACACTCGCACCTTTCTTATACCTCGATTTGGTTCCCATGCTTAACCTCTTTCTTTAATATCCCCTTTAGTTGCAACATTGTATGCAATTGAGTTAAATATTTTGGTTCTATTAGGATTATTATTGTTACTGCTTTTTACACAGTTAGTTCAAACACAAGACTTCTTATTATTTTCCCAAGACCCCAGTATATTCTCCCACAACCCTATTAGTTTTCCCACAGTTTCTTTTGGTTTCCGAGGATTCATAGTTGTTTCTCACGGTATTGTTACTTTAATTCGGTTACAATTATCGGTTAGGAGAGTGATAATTTTAATTGTAACCATGTAAATTGCTAAAACTTTGCCGCAAGTGGGTAATTAAAAGGTTCCATTGAATTCAAAGTTATTAAGTGGCAGGCTTAGCAACTGTTATTAGTATTATATCAATAACAGGACAGTGCTTAGGGAAAAGATCGAGGGGACCTAAGAATAAGGTAAATGGGAAACTGGTTCCTATCCCCCCTGACAGTCCCTTGGCAGAATTATTAGGAAAATGGGATGAGATAGAAGAGTGCAAGGGACTGGAAAAACCTCGAATGATGTATTATTGTATGAATGTGTGGCCAGCGGATAAAATAATCGAGGCTCCAGTATACTGGCCCAAGTATGGGACGAGAGAGAAGTGAATGTGTGATGCGCTGGTTAAGATGGTAGAGCCTAGGACAGAGATAGAAGACATGGAAAGAAAATGTGCGAGATGTTGGAAGAGCTGTTGGGAAAAGGCAGAAGTATATAAAGTAACAACCAGGAAAAAGGAAACATTGGAAAAGACAACATCAGGAATCAAATGGGATCCACTAGACAACTTGCCACCCCCGCCACCTCCAACACTGCCCACAGTACATCAGCCACCCCCGCCACTGCCAGTACTAACCACCCCTTCCTTTGATCCCCGATCTTCCCATGTACCAGCCATTCCCTATCAGAGTTCCTCTATGACAGGACTTCAAAAGACTGAAGGGACCCCAAGGGTAACAATTATCCCCACCATGTCATTAACATCTCCTCTTCTAGGAGAACACAATGGTTCCCAAACATTAACCCTAACCATTCCCCTCCCATTATTGTCTCTGGTTCCTACACACGCCACAAGCACAATATGTAATACTAGACAAGTAACCCCTTCACCTCAATCAGATACCAAGGAGACCTTAGAAATAGAGCTGCAGAAATTAGGTAAATCCTATGGAGGACCGTATTTAGGAACCCACGCCCGGACTGCTCAGCTCCCTTTAATGTAAGAGAGATTATATGCCCTTAGGGAGGTCCCAATGGGAGGGGCTAGAGGAGGAACAGGCTACATGAATGTTCCCCTCACAGCCTCAGAAGTTAGATCTTTCAAAAAGGAAATTAAAACCATCATGGAAGACCCTATGGGGGTGTCACAACAACTGGACCAGTTTTTAGGGCCGAATGTATACACCTGGGAGGAAATCAATTCCATTCTAAGTATTCTCTTCTCCTCCGAGGAGGTCCAATTGATCTGGATGGCCAGGATAAGGATATGGGAAAGGAAGAATAGACTGGGACCACCGGGAGATCATAAGATGCCCTCAACACAACCCAATTGGGATCCCAATGATGAGGAAGGGAGGAAAAACATGAAAGAATACCGAAACCTTGTAATTAGAGGTATTAAGGAGGCAGTCCCAAAGACCAGCAATGTAAAGTTAGCATTTGATTCTTATCGGGGGAAAGAGGAATCACCCACCAATTGGCTACTGCAGTTAAAAAAGAATTTTCAACTGTATTCGGGTTTAGACCCTGAGAGCCCTCAGGGGCAAGCAGTCCTAAAGGTACAGTATGTCACCAAATCTTGGCATGACATAAGAAGGAAATTGGAGAAGCTGGAGGAGTGGCAGGACAAGGGAATAAATGAATTGTTGAAGGACGCACAAAAAGTGTATCTGAGAAGGGATGAGGAGAAAGCAAGAGCAAAAGCCAAGATTCTAATGGCTGCGGCGAGAGAAACCCATGAGAAAGGATCTGAAAAGACCCAGACCCAAGTAGACAGTGAAAGGGGACCTTCAAGAAACCTGATGGGACATTGTTATTACTGTGGGGAGAGGGGGCACTACAAGACAAAATGTAGAAAGTGGGAAAGGGATCAGAGGATGTATAAAGAGGTACAACTCAAGGAAGCTGAAGATTAGGGGTGTCCAGGACTCTACCCCCTGGGGATGAACTATCATTTAGGAACAGAGCCCTTGATAAACTTGTAAGTTGGACCCCAGGGGGAAGAAGTTGAATTTTTAGTGGACACAGGGGCGGACAGATCATGTGTGGGGAAAATTCCAAAGGGGTGTGTAATAGGTGACAGAACATGTAAAGTTACGGGGGCCAAAGGGGAACCCTTCAAAGCCCCCATAATAAAAAATGTACTTATAAGAGGTAATTCTCGAGAAGCAGTAGGAGACCTATTGTATTTGGACAAAGCGGGTTGCAACTTATTGAGAAGAGATCTCCAAATTAAGCTGAAGATTGGAGTTGTCCCTGAGGAGAACAGAATGATAGTAAAAGTAATGAAGCTGAGGGAAGAAGATGATTGTTGTGTAGATTCCAAGGTGTGGGCTGGAGAAGGGAATAGGGGTTACCTTGATATTTCCCCTATTAACATAAAACTGAAACCCGGAACTCCTAAAGTTCAATTAAAACAATACCCCATATCTCAGGAGGGATGAAGAGGCCTATCAATTACTGTACAAGAACTCATGACAGAAGGGATTCCAGAAAGGTGTATGTCCCCCTACAACACTCCAATACTAGCAGTAAGAAAACCTGATGGGACGTACAGACTTGTCCAGGATCTAAGAGAAATAAATAAAAACGTAGAGTCCCAGTTTCCTATGGTCCCCAATCCATACACCCTATTGAGCAGAGTGCCACCAGAGCATAGTTGGTTCAGTGTCACTGACCTGAAGGATGACTTCTGGGCCTGGCCTCTAGCTGAAGACAGCTGCGACCTCTTTGCTTTTGAATGGGAAGAACCAGATTCGGGGAACAAAGTTCAGTTACGGTGGACCCGACTTCGCCAAGGGTTCACTGAATCTCCAAATTTGTTTGGGCAGGCCCTAGAAGAAATACTGAGACAGTATGTTCCAGAAGAGGGTACTCAGATATTACAATATGTAGATGATCTATTGATCTCAGAGAGAGATGAGGAGGGCACTAGGAAGACTACAGTTAGCCTGTTAAACTTTCTGAGGAATAAGGGGCTAAGTGTTTTGAAGCAGAAATTACAATTTGTGGAGAACGAAGTGAAATACCTAGGACATATCATTGGAAAAGGGTATTGGAAATTCTATACTGAAAGAATTCAGGAGATAGTTTCCACACCCTCCCCAAAAACAAAAAGGGATGTAAGGAAATTTCTAGGATTAACTGGATATTGCAAATTATGGATAGAAGAATACGCTCAATCCGTAAATTTTTTCTATGAGAAACTAGGCGAATCGGAGCCAATTGAATGGACTGTATAAAATGATGAAAATTGCGTGGCATTAAAAGAGAAATTGGTTACAGCCCCAGTACTGAGATTACCAGACTTAGAGCGGCCCTTTGAGCTCTTCACAAATTCCGAAGAAGGGGTAGCGTACGGGGTTTTGCCCCAACGGTGGTGTGACCAGAGGAAATCAGTGGCTTATCTATCTAAACTCCTGGATCCTGTGACAAAAGGGTGGCCGCACTGTCTTCAAGCAGTGGCAGCTACAGTGATGCTAGTTAAGGAGAGTCATAAGTTGGTGTTTGGAGGGAAGTTAAAGGTCTATACCCCTCACGATATTAAAACCCTGCTCTCTAAGAGGGCAGGACAATGGTTATCTGACAGTCGGCTGCTTTCATATGAACTAATTTTGTGCAATGGGAATCAACTGGAATTAGTCACAACTAAAATACAAAATCCAGCTCAGTTCCTTTCAGGAACACCAGAGGAGAACCTGGAACATGACTATATACAAGCTGTGGAAATCCAGACAAAGGCTAGAGAAGATTTACAAGAGGTGCCTCTGACAGAGGGAAAAAGACTGTTTATAGATGGATCATCTAGAGCGAGTGACAGGAAACGAATGTCAGGGTATGCTATAGTAGATGGGAAAGATCTGCAAGTCATTGAAAAAGGCCGACTACCATCACACTGGCCCGCACAATTATGTGAGTTATATGCCCTGAAACGAAGTCTGGAACTATTAAAGCAAGAGTGTGGGACGATATACACTGATTCTAGATATGCTTATGGGGTAGCACACGCGTTCGGAAAAATATGGATGGAGAGAGGTTTTGTAAATTCAAAGGGTAAAGAGCTAGCCCATGAGAAAATTATTAAAGAAATATTAGAATCATTGAAGGGACCTCGTGAGGTAGCAATAGTGCACCTAAGGGGGCATCAAAGGGAGGACTCTCTCAAAGTAAGGGGAAATAACCTGGCAGATCAAACTGCTAAAGAGGCTGCAGCCGAAGGTGAGATAGGGAATATAAAATGGATGGGAGAAATAGAAGACCTGGAAGTTGGAACCCCACAGCTGGATAATAAAGAACAGCAATTGACTGCAGCTGAAGGAGGAAAATTGGATTCAGAAGGTAGGTGGATTATGACTGATGGAAGGCAAGCAGTGAACCGAGCACTAGCCCTAAGAATCCTATCTAGACTCCATGGGCCCACCCACTGGGGCACTCAAGCACTGTGTGACACCTTTCTCCGTACTTATGTGTGCCCAGGGATTTTTCAACTGGCTAAAACTGTCTCCCGAGACTGCCTAATATGTTTAAAAATAAACAAAAAGGTGATGAGGATAACTACTCAAGGGGGAAGGGAATTGGCATGACGACCATTCCAGAAAATCCAGACAGATTTCACGGAACTACCCAAAGTCCAGCGATTTAGATACCTCCTGGTCACTGTAGACCATTTGACCCACTGGGTAGAAGCATTCCCCACCGTCCACGCTTCAGTCAAGGCAGTAAGTAAAGTACTGCTGGAACAGATTATCCCCAGGTATGGAGTAGTCCACTCAATTGATTCGGACCACGGTCCACACTTCACTTCACTTGCGTTACAACTAACGGCATCGGCATTAGGAATTAAATGGGAGTTACACACCCCATGGAGACCCCAAAGTTTGGGCAGTGTGGAAAGAACTAATCAAACTCTTAAAAACTGTTTAACGAAGTTGGTTACAGAGACCAAATTAAGTTGGGTGAAGTGTCTTCCATTGGTGTTGTTAAATATTAGAAATAGGCCTAGGACTGATCTTGGCATGTCCCCTTATGAGGCCCTTTATGGGTTACCATTATTAGCTCTGACCAAAATGGTTACACCTGAAGAAGGGGAAAAGGAGATATCTAAGTACTTCAACATCATCAGCAGAACATTGGAAGAGCTGAGAAAAAGAGGGTTTCTACCGCAGAATACCCCAATAGAGTTCAAAGTGCATGCCTTCCAGCCGGGAGACTGGGTTTTAATTAAAACCTGGAAAGAAACCCCTCTACAACCAAAGAGGGAAGGACCTTATCAAGTCCTTCTCACTACAGAGACAGCGATAAGAACTGCCGAAAGAGGGTGGAGCCACCTCACTAGAGTGAAGGGACCGGTACCAGCGCCTGATGAAGAAAAAAGGGAGAATGAAAAACCAAGAAACCTTGGAATTGAAGGAAGGGGACAAGGGCTGGATTAGAGGAAAAAGATTGAGAAAGAGAAATTAAGAAAGGGAGAGTATAGTGGTGAATACTTTTCTTTAATGTTTAAATTGTTCTGTTAAGATGTTGTTTCTTTTATTTCATTTCAGAAGCCTCCAGGACTCCGAAATACAGAGCCCTTCCTGTTTCAATTAAGAGAATTTGACCCTAAAGTTATTAAACTGAGATTGATACATTACAGGGTAAGAAGAATGAGGTTCTACATCCCAGACTACACGAAGGCCGAGATGAATATGGGAAGGAAGATGAATCACCCCGCAGTAAGAAGCCACCCCATCATCCTGGCTTGGCTATTCATATATGGAGCCGTTTCTGTGGCAACAGCCGAAGAAAGGTGCAACAAATGTTATCATCCGGTGTATCTGGGAAGGACTAGAGGTTACATCCTGCGGATACACTGGCACCTAAACCCTATATGTATCGATCTGGAAGCAGTATCCATTTGTAATGAAAACAGAAAGACCTACTGGCAAGCTGAAAATGTAGGAAGCTTTGAGGCAAAAGTGAACGGGGAGTGCCCTGTTAAGGAGCCCTGGATGTGTACAGATAACAACCCCAGGAATCCGGTGACTGGAAAGATGGACAACATCAAAGCAAGGGAAGTAGAAGGGCCTGTAAAAACAGGGATGACCCAGGTGGACTGGGAGGGAAGAAACTTGTTCGTGGACATGATTGAAAGAATCAGCCATGAATTAAATATTACAAACTGCTGGATATGTGGGGGAACTAAAACCACAGAAGGTTGGCCATGGGAAGGAACTGCCCTGACAGCCGGGGAAATCATACAGGTAGCCGCAGAGCAAAGCGAGAAATCCCCTACAGACACACCCAGGGATTATGGAGAAATATGGCACCTCCAGAACAAAGTATAGAGCAAGTACAAAAGGTGATGTTCACTTAAGAACTGGTCTTCCAGTGATTGATGCCTCTCACAGCGAGGTCCTCCTGCCTCTGGGTCAGGAGAGGGCTACTCCCACTCCTGGTTCTTCCATCCTGCCTTTTTTTTGTTTTGTTCTCTTTTTTCTTTTAATAAATCATCAGTTAATCATCTCCGTGGATAACTGGCCCTCATTTATTACACCATCTTTTAAAAGGGTAGAAAGGAGGACCCTGGGAACTACTGGCCTGTCAGCCTCACCCCTGTGCCTGGGAAGATCATGGAACAGACCCTCCCGGAAGCTCTGCTAAGGACGTGGAGGTGATTCAGGACAGCCAGCATGGCTTCATCAAGGGCAAGTCCTCCCTGACCAACCCTGTAGCCTTGTACGATGGCGTAGCTCAATAGACAAGGGAGGGGACACAGATGTCCTTTATCTGGACTTCTGTAAAGCCTTTGACACAGACCCTCACAACATCCTTCTCTCTAAATCAGAGAGAGACGGATTGGATGAGTGGACTGTTAGATGGATATGAAAGGGGTTGGACAGTCGCAGCCAGAGGGTAGTGCTCAACGGCTCAGAGTCCCAATGGACATCAGTGACAAGCGGGGTCCCTCAGGGGTCCGTATTGGGACCACTGTTATTCAATATCTTCATTAATACATGAAGGGAACAAGCGTACCCTCAGCAGATTTGCAGATGACATACCCGAAGGACAGGGCCGTCTAGAGGGACCTGGACAAGCTGAGAAGTGGCCCATGGGAATGTCATGAGGTTTAACAAGGCCAGATGCTGGTGCTGCACCTGGGTTGGGTATCAGTCCCGGTATCGATCCAGACTGGGGCAGGAACAGATCGAGAGCAGCCCTGCTGAGAAGGATTTTGGGGGTGCTGGTGGATGAGAGGCTGCACACACCCGGCCGTGTGTGCTGGCGCCCAGAAAACAACCAGGTCCTGGGCTGCATCAAAACAAGTGTGGGCAGCAGGGCAAGGGAGGGGATTCTGCCCCTCTGCTCCCCTCAGGTGAGGCACCCCCTGCAGAGCTGCATCCAGCTCTGGAGTCCTCAGTGCCAGACACACATGGACCTGTTGGAGCCGGTCCAGAGGAGGCCACCAAGTTGAGCAGAGGGATGGAGCACCTCTCTTATGAGGAAAGGCTGAGAGAATTGGGTTTGTTCAGCCTGGAAAAGAGGAGGCCTAGGGGTGACATAACTGCAGCCTTCCAGTTCCTAAATGGGGCTTACAAGAAAAATGGAGAGGGACCTTTTACAAGAGCATGTAGTGACAGGACAAAGAGGAATCGATTCAAACTGAGAGTAGGTTTAGATTAGATATTAGAAGGAAATTCTTTGCTGTGAGGGTGGTGAGGCACTGGAACAGGCTGCCCAGAGTAGTTGTGGTTGCCCTTTCTTTGGAAGTGTTCAAGGCCAGGCTGGATGGAACTCTGAGCAACCTGGCCCAGTGAAAGGTCTCCCTGCCCATGGCAGGGGGTTGAAACTAGATGGTCTTTAATGTCCTTTCAATTCAAACCATTCTATGATTCTATGAAGTTGCAGGAAAAATAATATAGCAAAGATATGCTGAAGACTGTGTTTACTTTGTCCTTTCTACCTTGTCAATTTACCTTGTTTAATTGGTTATGTTCTAATTAGACAAGGTCAGAAGCTCTTGGGAACACTAACTTTTCATTTTCTTTGTGCAGAATTTAGAAAACAATCCCATTTCTGTAACAGAAATAGCAATATCTAAGGGTTTTTTTAATGCAAAAAACTTTTCTCAAGTTAACTAAACAAAATTTTTTTGAAGTCCTGTTTTAAATGGTACATATTCTTCTGTGGATCCATGTAAATTGGCCTATTCCTAGCTTGTATCAATGTAGCTTCATTTGCCACTGCTGTTTACATTGTCCACCATCAGGTTTTAGCATGGTACCACTCAAAACTGCTGTATGAGGACCCTAAAAGACCACAGACCCAGATCCCAGTGAGGCAGACAATGCTGAACTGAGAAGAAATGCTTGGATTTTAGCACTGAATCTCTAATTCCACTTTTTGTTGGCCTAAGACCAGAGAGAAAAACTAAGTGAAAAATGCTTGTTCAAGAACAATTCTGCATGCTGAGAGAGATCTTAGTCCTCATAATCTAGCACTGGGAGCAGCTCTTAAGTACAGCAGTGTGGTGGGGTGACCCTGGCTGGCTATGAGGTGCCCACCAAAGCCATTTATCACCCCGCTCTTCAGCTGGACAGGGGAGAGAAAATACAACAAGGCTCATGGGTCAAGATAAGGACAGGGAGATTGCTCACCATCCACTGTCATTGGCAAACCACATTTGATATGGGGAAATCGGTTGAATTTGTTGCCAATCAAATCAGAATAGGATGAAGAAAAGTAAAAACTAAATCTTAGAAACATCTTGCCCTCACCTCCCCTCTTCTCAGGCTCAGCTTCACTCCCAAATTCTCTCTCTCCTCTCCCCTCAATGGCACAGCGAGTGGGGGCTGTGGTCAGTTCACATCCTCTCTGCTGTTCCTTCCTCACTCAGAGGAAAGTCTCTCCTCACTCGCTCCCTGCCCCAGCATGGGGTCACTCCCACAGGAGACAATCCTCAATGAACTTCTCCCATGTGAGTCCTTCCCACAAGCTGCAGATCTTTGTGAACTGCCCGTGTAGGTCCCTCCCACAAGATGCACTCCCTCAGGAACAGACTGCTTCAGGGTGGGGCATTCAGGGGCTGGTGGAGGGTATTTGCTCCCCCATGGACCTCCATGGACTGCAGGGGCACAGCTGTCTCACCACGGTCTTCACCACAGGCTGCAGGGGAATCTCTGCTTGAGTGCCTGAAACACTTCCTCCTCCTTCTTCTTTACCAACCTTGGTGTCTCCAGTATTGTTCCTCTCACATATTCTCACTCCTTCCCTCTGATTGCTGCCACACAGGGGCTTTTTCCCTCTTCTTAAACCTGTTATCCCACCATGACTGATGGGCTTGGCCTTTGCCAGTGGTAAGTCTGCCTTGGAGCTGGCTGGCATCGGCTCCATTAGACACGGGGGAAGCCTCTAGCAGCTTGTCAGAGAAGCCACCTCTGTAGCCCCCACTACCAAAACCTTGCCATGCAAACCCAATATAACCTGAAAGCACCTCCACTGAAGAAGATGGCTTTGAAAAAAAGCAAGCTTTTAAGACAAACTTTAAGAGAGCAGTCAAACATATCCACATACATCCCATTGCTGGTGAAGTAACCCTGGTTTTTAACAGCCTCAGCAGATGGTGGCTCTGGAATCTTATTAAGCACAGGCGCAGGGCTGAGCTGAATCCACTGCCACCCACAACCCAGCAGAAGTAACCAAGCTGAAGCAACAAAAATTTTAGTATAGGTTGACAATCAATTAAATCTAGACCCCTTCACTGGAGCTTATGGAGCTTGCACAGAAATCTGCATCAACACACATCTGCTTTTGCCAGCATCAAAGTGAGAGTAAATCTGTGTTTGCCCCATGTCTTGGTGCTGCATTTGATTTTCACCAGTTATGAAATAAACACAGCACTTCAAACATCTCCCCGTCTCAGTGACATTATTAATAAAGAGCTGTCCTCACCTTGGCAGTAAGGGTTGCTGGGGTTGAAGTTCAAAGCAAACTCATGAGATACCTTGGGAAATGGGACATTACAAACAGTTAGAGAATGCAGACATGGACAGAGCAAGGGCCCGGAATTGTGAAGGCCCTACCTGCCAGCTAGGAGGAACCTGAGCTCCAAAGCCAAATGCAGGAAACAGCTTGTCCCTGGAAAGAAAGGGCAACAACAAAAAATGAGAAAGAGCAGTTCTTCAGTAATTCACTCTTCTGTTTTATTCACCAAAAGTAGCTGGAGACCAAGGCAGAATCCCTGCCATAAGGAATTGGTACATCATCTAGCTGCCCATGGCCTGGCACCAGGTATCCAATGGTTTCAGGCTTGGTCTTGAAAGTTAGATAATTTCTTTCAGTGCAGCACCCCACAGGACTCTCAGGAGATTTCAAAGTAGCAGAAGAAAAGCCAGACCAACCCCAGCCTGGCTACAGGACAAAGCACACACACGTTCCCATTCCCACTGAATCAAATAGGACATTCATGTTTGCAATGCATCATCTGCAACAAGGGATCAGTCCCCAACTGAAGCACCAAGGGACTCAGAAGGGACAAGCCAAGCAAATATGCCAAATTATGAAGGGCTGCCATTTCCCTCCCTAGCACTGACAGAAGCAAGAGGAACAGTAGCAGCTCCCAAAGGGATCACCCAAGGAAAGGCAGCCCCTCAATAATTAAAACAGTGCAGGGCTAGAACAAGCTGTGACACATTTTTGACATGGTGACTAGATCAGTCAAGATCATTACATACGTGTCATAATCCTGGATTACACTTCCCACACTCCAGATGGCGATCAGGTACTCATTTATCCCATCTGGGCTGATGTAGTGAAGAGAATCTGGTGACTTGGGATCTCCATTGGAGGCAGTGAAGTCTATACCCACCTGATCAGGCAACATGATGGCAGCAAGTCACTGATATGTCAGCACAAACAAATGAGAAGAACTAACTATATCCAGAAACAGGGGGTTAGCTCAGGCCCACACAGTTCCTTTCCTCCCAGGCAGACAACAGCCCTACACAGGGACAGGCACACAAGCCTGCACCCCTTTTCCCACCTGGGTACAGGTATTTCCAAGTTGTAGCAATCCTTTCCACTGACAGACTGAACCAATTTCTCAAAAGAAGTTTAAGAAGCCCTAGCTCCCTTAAAGAGCTACTTGATGGCAAAAAGTAAAAATACAGTATTGTTTGGGTTTTGCAGACTTCATCATTGCAAATTCACACTGCATTTGCAGTCACTCATGCTGCCAACAGAAGTACTAAACACAACCTCACTGCTTTTGTCCTGTCATCTACCAATACAAGCAGTGGGGAACAACTCACCGTAAAGTTAATCTGGCAGCCTCCCATCACATAGTCCAGAAATGAATATTCTGTCTCGATCTAGAGGAACAGACAGACAACGTAACACCTACTCATTTCACTACAATCAGAAAATAAAAAAGAAAAAAAAAAACCAACAAAAATCTTCCTACCTTGCAGGATTTTATCCTAATAATGCCAGAGTTTTTGTAGTTCTTTTTCTTCTGTTTTTTCTCAGGATGAATGCATTCATATTCTACCTAGAGAAAGCAAGCACAGAAGAAGCAAGTTCCAAAATATTTACAGGAGAGCAAATTATTGAAACAAACAGTGTCACACATCCCACAATTTCAGAGTTACCAAAACACCCATCAGAATCAAGAAATTTAATTGTAAAAGGTCTGCAACTACTTTGGCTACTATCTGACAAGCCAAACAGGGTGCTTTTACCACCAACACTGGGCAGAGGAGGCAAAAATCTCAGGGTGGGGAGGCCAAAAAAGCCTAGGCCATAGGTTTCCAGTGGCAGTATTTCCCTGTTTGGATTCACTTGCATTGGTTCTGAATTCACAAGAGCTGGAAAAAAGACAAGAACCCACTTTTGGATTATGGCCAGTCAAGCTGGCTGGCAGCTGGAGTAGTTCTGGGCTACATCCTGCGTGCAAATACATCTGCCTCAATTCAGGTGGGACATCTCCAAGAGAATGAGATGTCAGGTTTTCACTGCAGACAACAAACCAAAACCAGCACCACCACCATGTGACTCAATTTATTCTAGACTGGATGACCAAGACAAATGCCCCTTGGAAGGACTGCTGCTGTCTGTTAGCTGGCAAGGTGACCAGAGTGCTCAGGAGGGTGACCAGCTCCAGCACAAACATTATCTGAGACAAGCTGTGCTTCTGGTCTCATCTGTTACAGCACCAACAAGCACTTTTATTTTCACTTGACTCAGCAGAGGCCAAAGCAAGCTGAACTGCTGGGAAAAGTAGCTCAACAGACAACAGGGCCAGCAGATAACAGGCTCAAGGATATTTTTAGAAATAGGAAGGGTAACAGAACCCAAAGAAAACAAAGAAATGTAATTCCCACACCAGCTTTTATCCTTTCCAAATATTGGCTTAGTAATACAAAAACACAGACAAAAATATGCACGTTTGGAGGCAGCAACTAAAAGTGTATGTCTGAGGTCAATATTAAAAAGGGGGTTTGAAAGACTGAGTTCTGGACTAAGTCAGCAGGGGCTGAGGAAGCTCACCAGAGAGCCGGCACCAGCTGTCTGCATCTGCGCCAGGGTCGTTTCCAAAGTGCCTATCAAGTCATGTGAGCCGTCGCTGTCATGATCTGCACACTGCACCTGAAAGGAGGAGGGAGCAGGCAATGGGCAGGCATCCTTCGTTAGGGAGACCGGCCACGGCTCACTGCCCCATCTCCTGTCTGACAGCTCTGCATCGATGCTGGTGAACTCCCCCATGCCATCAGGATTGGGGATGTTGGCCACATCACTAACTGAAACCCAGGAGCAAAGACACACAGCCAAAATGAATCTCAAGAAAGGAACATATTGACTTCCTCACCCATGTAAGTACACATGGTGAAAATTTTAAATAAAATCTTTCCCTGGTTTAAATGTAAGAGATTAAATAAATAAACAAAAATTTAAAAGAAACATTAAAAACCCCCAACATTTCACAGCCCAGATGTGTAAATGTGAGATCATTCAGGACAAGATATGCAACTGGGGTAATGGGAACAAGCAATTAAAACTTTGTTATCTAAGCTATGCTCTTTTTTTCTTTCCCACAATAGCATCAATTTTCAGGGAAATTCTAATTTCCATGGAACAGTAAGTCTGTCTCTTTCTGCATCTTATACCAACCAAATTATAAATACTTTATTAATAAACAGTCTTTTTTATATCAGCATGAAGGCTTCAGAACTAGATAATGCAAAAGAACAATGTATTTACAAATAAAAATATACTAATACTACAGCTTACAGCAACATGGTGTCATAGCTCTCCACAAAATCACCAGTGAGGAGCACTTCTAACACATTCAGTGCATACAACTGCAGAACACAAGTAATTCCAGAACCAGTCTACTCAGGAACAGTTGTAAGCAGCTGCCTCCTCCTCCTCTTCTGAAGCTCACATGCCACACAGATTCAGGAACTCTCTTTCTGAGATCTGCCTTTAGTAATCAAGAAATTGATGCTACTCCAGTATGTGGATACAAAAAGGGCTGTTAGAAAGGTTTTTCCAGCTTCTTGCAATATTCTGTGTGAATCTTTCTTTTCTCACGCAAGCTATGAAAACAGTAAGTAGTTTTTGTATAACTATCTGAACACCTGGTGTTTGTCGAAGTTCTGTTTATGATACACTGGTGAAATGTTATTGAAATGGGTGTTGTAAGACTTTAGCCAAATCACCCTAGGGTGGGTGATCACTGACCAATCTCCTTACGTGATTATACATATAAGTGGGCATTTATTTAATTAAATACTTCACTTTCTTGCTGGATACGAATGGTTTCATTTCTTTGTCCCTGGTAAACGGCCACATCTGGTAATCCCCAACATATACTACATGCAATGCCCCAAGCCACGCTGCTGAGAGGTACACACCCTCTTTCCCCCCCGCCCTGGGGTGTTGAAAGGACATAGCCGAGATGGGGCAGAACAGCTCAAAAGAATGCTCAGTGCTGTCAGCCTGGCAAGGAGCCTTGGCCGTTATGGAGACTGCGGTTTCAGAGGAAGCCTTGTGTAATATTTTAACTTGGGCAGGGGCGAACGGCTTCTCCACGGATACGGACTGCGCCTTTGATCTGGCCGCATGGCGGCAGCTGGGTAGCAAGCTCTGGTACGAGGCATCTTACAGGGACGTGGCTGTGGTGGAATTGATTCCCACCTGGAGAAAATTATTTGATGTATTACAAGAACTTGGCGCAGGCGGCAGAGGAAACCCACCGGCTTCAGAGGGTTCTGAGGCAGGTGCCTCTGACGAGCTGGATCTACTCATACTGTCTGACGGCGACCGCACTGCAGGGCCGTCTCCGGCCCCGCAGGATGAGGTGCCGGTCATGGCACTGGTTCAGAAGAGGTACACTTTGCCACATGACTACGTACCTCCCAAGTACCCCACGCCCGCGGAACAACCCGCCGCAATGCTCAAACAGCAGGATGGCGTGGAGCGTACCTCGCACCCCGCCCAGGAGACTCCGGACTGTATGTCGCTGCTGGTCGCTGCCACGGCCCCCCTGGTTCTGTGACCCGGTGTACCCGTAACTTGGGGATCTGTGAGTACCCCTAATTTTCCTGGGCACACACAGACGGCACCTGGATGTTTTGCGCAGGAGCCTGGCGGTTCTGTGCCGGCCTCCGTACCTGAGTGCTCAATAGCACAGGTTCATCCTACGGTCATGGATCTTCTAAAACAGCAGCGGAGGGTACTGCAAGATGTACCACAGCTGCTCTCGGTGCTTCTAGAGGTTTTGCAGCAGCTAGCTGGTCTGCCTGAAGCATTTCTGCAGGCGGCCACTGACGGGGCTGCGCCGCGGCGGCCTGAGCCATATGCGCCGGTCCGGGTGGCTCCAGAGGCGGAAGTGCAGGCAGCTGGTCCGGCTGGAACTGAAGCGGCAAAAAGACTCGTTCCGGCGGCGGCAGGGGCCCCGGGGCTGGCCTAAGCTGCTTCTACAGTACCTCACCCGGTGCCAGGGGCAGCTCCAGCGGCCACTCCGGCGGCAGGGGGAACCCCGGCACTGCTAGCAGAGGGGGCGGCTCCAGCGGCCGCTCTGGCGGCAGGGGAAACCCCAGCGCTGCTAGCAGAGCAGGCAACAGCCAAACCAGCGGCGGACGAGGCTCCAGAAGAGGATACACCAGCTC
>VXAZ01001834.1:191186-210612 GCA_013399875.1 Gymnorhina tibicen | reverse complement strand
ATCCCAAATCCCTCTCCCGGGGCCGCTCCTGTGACCCCCTGGAATGAAGGGACAATTCCTCCTCCAGGCGCTGCTCTGACCTCTCCCAATCCCAGCAGCTCCCAGGCTCTGGCTCCTTCTCCCCAGCGCTCCCCGAGCACAGACCCGGAATCCACCACAAACAAACCCCAACAGATCCATGGATGCAGCAGCGCCGTTTGCTCCCTGAGCTCCCGCAGCCACAACCCCAAACCCCCCTGGCTATTCCCAAACTCCAGCAGCTCCTTCCGGAGTGCATTTCACGGAACAACACTGAGACACCAGGGGTGTTCAGCACAGGAATATCAGCATTCCCCAAACGGGGGACGCAGCTCTCCGGGATTCCTGGAGAGTTGTCACTCCCACTCCTGTTCCCAAGGACAGGAAGCCAGGGGTGCTGCGTCCAGCTGATAGTGCACAAGGAATTTTAAAAAGGCCACATCTCCCCGCCCAGGCCCGCAGCCAATTCCCTGCAAAGCCTTCGGGATCCCCACAGGGAAAATTAAGGAGAAGGGAAAAAAAAAAAAACAAAAACAACAACACCACGTGGAAAAAACAAAGGAATTCTGCACGGAATTTGTGTCCTCCAGCCCCGACCCCTCCGGCAGCACCGAGCTCCTGATGCGGCCCCTCAGCCCCGGAACCGCTCTGGAACTGCTCCTTATCACCAGACCCAGGCGTTTCCAGGCCAGGAGGGGCTGGCGTGGCCACGGATCTCCCTGGAACACGGAGAGCAATTCCCAGGGCAGGGAGAAGCGGCCTGGATTCACCCCGGGGCTCCCGCTGCGGCCCCACAGGCGCACACAGATCCCTTTGTGAGCGGGACTGAAACCCGCGGGGGACTCCAGGGTCGGCCGGGGAAAGGGGGAGCGAGCGGCGCTGGAGATCTGCTCCCCACCCTCACGGACGCTCTCGGATCAGGGGCATTCCCTGGGGATAACCAAGGGAAGGGAACTCTGCCACGACCCCGTCACCAGGAAATGAGCCCTCCGACCCCAGGGGTTTCCCCCAAAACAGCTCCCGAAGCCACGCCGCCTCCGAGCAAAGGCGGCCACGGGGCCGAGCCGGCGCCGAGGGAATCCCAGAAACCGCTGGAATTCGTTCCTCCGAGCCCCGTCCCACGCGGAGCCGAAAGATCCGAGTCCCATCTCCCAGCGCCTCCGGCCCGCCAAACGCGGAGCCCTTCGGAGCGGCTCCGGCGCCTTCCCCGAGAGGAAAAAACAAACTCCCGACCCTTCCTGTTTGGGAAGCGGGCACAGAACGGGAAAAACACCGGAGCGCGCCGCTCCCGGCTGGAAAAAACCGACAAAAGGCCCGGCCCTCAGCACAGGATGTGCAAAAATAGGGCTGCCGATGGGATCGGGACAGGCCGGGATCCATGAGCCCCCCGCGGGAAGGGCTCGGAGCGGGCAGGGAAGGGCTCGCAGTGGGCAAGGCAGGGAAGGGAAGGGCTCGGAGCGAGCAGGGAAGGGCTCGGAGCGGGCAGGGCTTGGAGCGGGCAGGGAGGGAGGCTGGAACCCCGCAANGCCGCTCCCGGCTGGAAAAACCCGACAAAAGGCCCGGCCCTCGGCACAGGATGTGCAAAAATAGGGCCACCGATGGGACGGGGACAGGCCGGGATCCATGAGCCCCCCGCGGGAAGGGCTCGGAGCGGGCAGGGAAGGGCTCGCAGTGGGCAAGGCAGGGAAGGGAAGGGCTCGGAGCGAGCAGGGAAGGGCTCGGAGCGGGCAGGGAAGGGCTCGCAGTGGGCAAGGAAGGGCTCGCAGCGGGCAAGGAAAGGCTCGCAGAGGGCAAGGAAGGGCTCGGGACGGGCAGGGAAGGGAAGGGCTCGGGGCGGGCAGGGAAGGGAAGGGCTCGGGAGCCCCGCGAAGCTCCGGGAGAATCGGCCGGGTTAAACGACGGCCGGGTTCGTTCAAACCAGAACAGGGAAGGGCAGAGGAGGAGAAGCTCCCACGCGGAGCTTTTGCGGCAGAGGCTGAAATCGGGGGGCAGGGATCGAAACAGCGGAGGCGTAAATTCAAAAATCGGCTGAATAAATTTAAAAATCAGTCAAATTAAAGCATCAGTGGTATAAAATAAAAAAAAAAATCAGTGGCATCAATTAAAAAATCGGCCGTATAAATTAAAAAATAAATCAAATTAAAACGCCAGCGGTGTAAATTTAAAAAAATCAGGAGTATAAATTAAAGCATCGGTTGAATAAACTAAAAAATCGGCGGTATCAATTAAAAAACCAGTCATAAATTAAAAATCAGTGGCAGAAATTAAGAAATCAGGGGTATAAATTTAAAAAATCAGCCAAATTAAAACATCAGTGGCATCAATTAAAAATCAGTGGCATCAATTTAAAAATCAGCTGAATAAATTAAAACTCAGTGGTGTAAATTAAAAATCAGCAGTATAAATTAAAAAATCAGNGCTGAATAAATTAAAACTCAGTGGTGTAAATTTAAAAATATAAATTTAAAAGTATAAATTTAAAAATCAGTGGCATAAATTTAAAAAATCCGTCATTACCTAAAATACCAGCGGTATAAATTAAAAAATCAGCGGTATAAGTTAAAAAATCAGATGTATAAATTAAAAATCAACGGTATAAATTTTAAAAAATCAGCACAGAAATCAAAAGATTGGTGGAATAAATTTAACAATTAGCGGCATTCATTAAAAACTCAGCGCTATAAAATTTCCTGCCAGGTGGGAGCAGAGGGAGCCCCGAGCCAGGACTGGGCTGCGGTGTCCAAACCCTCTCCCGGAAAAGGAAACAACCCCCAGGAACGGGGAAATGCCTGGAATTCCTCGGCATTTCAAAGATGCAAACGGCTTCTAAAAATAAAAACTCATCCAAAATGACCTGAACCTGTTCGTGCTCCCGGGGACTGAAGGAAATGTTCCACCCCGGCCTTGGAGTCCTGGAAAATCCCGATGGGAAGGGACCAGGGGATCACGGACCCGAGCCCCGGCAGGAATCCCCCCGAGCACCCCGGGAACGGGAACGTTCCTGGATTCCCGGGTGGGAGCGGGTGGCTCCAGCACGGAGCCGGTTCCGAACGTGGAATGGTTTGGGTGCCATGGAATGGGGGAGTCATTCCAGGGAATGGCACACGGGGAGCGCCGGGAGGGGCTGGAAGCGCAGAAATCGCCCCGGAGAGGCTGTGGGGGGAGCAGGGACCGAGGGCCCGACAGAATCCATGGAATGGTTTGGGTTGGGAGGGATCTGAAATCCCATCCATGGCAGGGACAGCTCCCACTATCCCAGGTGCTCCCAGCCCCAGTGTCCAGCCTGGCCTTGGGCACTGCCAGGGATCCAGGGGCAGCCACAGCTGCTCTGGGAATTCCAGCCCAGCCCCTCCTCACCCTCCCAGCCAGGAATTCCTTCCCAAGATCCCAGCCCAAGCTCCCCTTTCCCAGTGGGAAGCCATTCCCTGGGTCCTTTCCCTCCAGGCCTTGTCCCCAGTCCCTCTCCAGCTCTCCTGGAGCCCCTTTAGGCCCTGCCAGGGGCTCTGAGCTCTCCCTGGAGCCTTCCCTTCTCCAGGGGAACATTCCCAGCTCTCCCAGCCTGGCTCCAGAGCAGAGGGGCTCCAGCCCTGGAGCAGCTCCGGGGCCTCCTCTGGGCTCTCTCCCACACGGAATTCCCTCACCTCGGAATTCTCCCTTTGCCCACTTTCCAGGACCCCTCCTGAACACCAGCAATTCCCAGCCCAGCAATTCCCAGCGCTGCCGGCCGGAGCAGCCTGAGAGATTCCAGGGATGCAGCTCCTCCTCCCCGCCATGAATCTCCCATTCCCAGCTTTACCAAGCAAATCTCCCGGAGAAAACGCTTCCAAGCGCCGTTCTCCTAAACCCTGCACGTTTTTGCCCCGCAGCTCTGCCAACATCCATCTCTCCAGGGCATTTCCCAGCTCCCGGTGGGAATTTGGGTGTTTGTGTCACCCCTCCCCAGCCGGGCCAGCTCCGTTCTCCCAAACTCCCGGCCAACCAAACACCAAAAAATCAACAAATTGCTCCTTTCTTTGACGCTCTCCGGGCTGGGTGCGTGGAGCTTTCCATCCCCAAACGTTCCCGATCCTGCTCCCAACCCATCCTCCCCCAGCCCCGGCCTCGCACCCAGCTGCTCCCACCAGCTCCAAACACAAAAGCGCCGGGACTTCCACGCGGAATTGAAAAATCAGTGGCACCAATTGAAAATCAGTGTCATCAATTGAAAAAAAATGAGCAGTATACATTCAAAAATCAGTTGAATAAATTAAAAAATCAGGGGGCATACATTAAAAAAATCAGTCACGAAATATCGGCGGCATAAATTTAAAAAATCAGTTGAATAAATTAAAAAATCAGGGGGCATACATTAAAAAAATCAGTCACGAAATATCGGCGGTTTAAATTAAAAAAACCAGTTGAATAAATTAAAAAAATCAGGGGGTATAAATTAAAAAAACCAGTCACAAATTAAAACATCAGCGGTATAAATTAAAAAATCAGCGGCATAAATGAAAGAATCTGCGGCGCACGTTAAAATACCAGTGGAATAAATCCAAAAATCAGCGGCGCTAATTAAACACTCAGTGCTGCGAGCCCTCCCCAGCAGGACTCCGTGCTCGGGATCCCTTCCCTCCCCCCCAGTATTATTTACAGTCACTCTGAGTTTCCAACACCCCTCAAATTCTGCCCCTTTACCTCCATTATTATTTATTATCATTCTGAGTTTCCAACACCCCTCAAATTCTGCCCTTTAACTCTGTTGTTATTTATAATTACTCTGAGTTTTCAACACCCCTCATATTTTCCCCCTTTAACCCCACTGTTATTTATAATTACTCTGAGTTTCCAACACCCCTCAAATTCTGCCCTTTAAATCCCATTATTATTTACAATCACTCTGAGTTTCCAATACCCCTCATATTTTCCCCCTTTAACTCCATTATTATTTATAATTACTCTGAGTTTCCAACACCCCTCAAATTCTGCCTTTTAACCCCATTATTATTTATTATCACTATGAGTTTCCAACACCCCTTAAATTCTGCCCCTTTAACTCCATTATTATTTATAATTACTCTGAGTTTCCAACACCCCTCAAATTCTGCCTTTTAACCCCATTATTAATTATTACTCTGAGTTTCCAACACCCCTCGTATTTTCCCCCTTTCACCCCATTATTATTTATAATTACTCCGAGTTTCCAACACCCCTCATATTTTCCCCCTTTCACCCCGTTATTATTTATAATCACTCAGCGTTTCCCACAAAAACTGAAGCGCAGCCCAATTTGGAGCGGAATTCCACAGAGAATCCAGCATTTTGCAGTTCAGGGCCAGAGCCAAACCTGAGCATCAGCGCCAGAAAGGATAAAGAAAACAAAATAATTCTGATTTTGCTCTTAACCCGCAGGACCCAAGGCTTGTCCCGGGTAAGACGCAAAGCTCCGCTCAAGAGGGAAAACCCAAAAATCCGAGCCCGAATCCGAACCGAGCCGCGCCCACCCCCCAGCCTGGGAATGGTTTGGAATTGGTGCTGCAAAGCCACAGCCCCACCCCGGACAGACAGAGCTGACCTTCAGGGAAATAACAAACCACTTCTACTCCAAGGTCATTTTGCACGCCTTTGGGAGGCTCGGAAAGGAACAAAATGAGCTTTTGCTTCCCGGGAGAGAACGCTCCGTCGCTAACGTCGCCCCGCCAGAAACCGAGGGGGGGAAATAAAACCCAGGAATGAAGGTTAAGGGCAAAAAAAAAAAGAAAAATCAACGTTTTATGGAGACGAGGCCCAAGGAACGGCCGGGTTCTTCCCTTGCCGCGGGTCCGACCTCCCCGGGCGCGCGGCGACGCCCGAGGCACGGGCTGAGAACACCAACGGCCCTGCCGTGTTCCCCGAGCCCGGGATGTGCCGGCCCCGAGCTCCCTCCGGCACCTCCTCCGGAATCCGCTCCCAGGGAACAGCGGGCGGGCTGGCCTGGCACGGCACCAGCTGGGAACGGGCATCTGGGGCTGGGAACGGGCATCCGGGGCTGGGAACGGGCACCTGGAACTGGGAATGGGCATCCGGGGCTGGGAACGGGCATCCGGGGCTGGGAATGGGCATCCGGGGCTGGGAACGGGCATCCGGGGCTGGGAACGGGCATCTGGAGCCGGGAATGGGCGTCCAGGGCTGGGATTGCCAGGCAGGAAACAAACGGGAGCAACGTGGGGCAGTGGAGAGCAGGAATCGGGGGTTGGGGTTTCTCAGGGGATGAATCCAAAACCCAAATCTTGGTTTTAATGGAATTTCACTATGGGGAGAAGGAGGAAGAGGAGAGGGACTGGGGACAAGGCCTGCAGGGACAGGAGCCAGGGAATGGCTTCCCACTGGGAAAGGAGAGCTTGGGCTGGGATCTTGGGAAGGAATTGGTGTCTGGGAGGGTGGGGAGGGGCTGGGCTGGAATTCCCAGAGCAGCTGTGGCTGCCCCTGGATCCCTGGCAGTGCCCAAGGCCAGGCTGGACACTGGGGCTGGGAGCAGCCTGGGACAGGGAAAGAGCTTTAAGGTCCCTCCAAGCCAATCCTAAGGATGATGAGCAGGGAAGTGCGGGAGATTAAAGGGTCAATCTGGGATTTTCTGTCCTTACTGAGGGAGCTGAGCTTGGACTTTCTGTTTCTCCCAAAGGCGACTCCTCCCTCCTGCAGGAAAATCCCCCCAGGTTGTGGTTTCCACGCCAAGACCACAGGAAAATTCTCTCTGGATTGAAAATCCCAAAGTTTCCTCCATTCCTGCTCCAACACTTGAGCACCCTTTGGTTCGCCCCAGCCCATCCCATGCCCCATCCCACACCAGCTCCCCTGGAAACGATTCCTCACGCCCGACCCCAGCCCCACGTCCTGCAGCCGTCCCCACCGGGCCCTTCCCACGCCCGCACAGCAGCGGGGAGGGAAAACGTTCCCTCGGCGGGTACCGCCCTCGCCCACAGCTCTTCCCTCGGGATTCCAGCCCCGGCTGCAGCCCTGGCCGTCCCCCAAAGCCCTGCCAGGAGCTGCCGCCGCACTTCCAGCAGCTTCTCCCGCTCTGGAGCTCTCCGCTGCTCAGCACAAGAGGGAAAAACCCTCCTCGCCCTCATCCTTTCCCTTTCTGTCCCTCTGGAACGGCCACGAGGGAGGAAAAGGGAAGAAGCCAAGGCTCGGCTTCTCGGTGAACCTTTTGTGGGAAGGCCTGGGCCACCTCTTCCCGGCACTGACGGGTTTTAAGGAGGGGATTTTGTTCGCTCTTTCTGTGAGCCTGGAACACAAAGCGAGGGCAGAGCTGAGCCCTGGTCCCATCCCTCTCCCTCGGCATCCCTGACCCTGGCTGGGTGGGCAGGCAGAAGAAAATCACTAAAACAAACATCCGTAACGGGTCACTAAAACTTCCACAGGATTCCTGGGCCAGTGGGGGAAATTCCCTGCCCCTGGCAGAGGCTGGAGCTTGATGCTCTTTAAGGTCCCTCCCAGCCCAGCCCAGCCGGGAGTTCAGGAAGAAAAGTCCCCCCTGCACACCTGGACCTTTCCTTTGCTGCCTGCACTTTAAAATCCCAAAAGCACCCAAAAAGCAGGAACGGGACCGGGCTCACCCTCAGCTTCCTGAGCGCCTCTGGATGAGGATTCCCTCCCCTGCGGCTCCCTCGTGTCCCAGGGGGTTTGTCCTGGCCCCGAGGCCACCCGGCAGCAGAACCCATCATCCCTACACCCATTTCCCAAGCCCAGGTGGGCGTGGGAGCGGACAGAGGGAGCCCCAGCAGTCGGGCACACTCCCACTCCCACAACAGCCTGGGCATTCCCAAGAAACCAGGGAATCGTTTAGAGCTGGAAAAGACCCACAAGGATCGACAAATGCAACTCCTGACCCCGCGCAGGACGACTCCAACAATCCCTCTCACCCCGTCCCCGGGAGTTTGGCCAAGGAAATCTCTGCAGTGACCTAAAGCTGCACCTAAAGATTTATTAAAGGAGGTTCTTTCTCAAAGTGCAGCCACAGGAAATCCTGCGGAGCCCGGGCTCCCGGATCCCGATTTTTCAAGGAATTACGGCCCTGGGGATGGAAGCACCTTGAGCAGGACAGCGCCCAGCAGAAGGGGCAGCCCGGGGCAGCTGCTGCCCCGGCCAGGGGGGACACGGGAGCGCTCTGGGGGCAGCACAAGCTGAGAGGGGCCCTGCTGGTGGCTCCTGGAGCCCACAGAGAGCAGGACAAGAGTTTGGACAGCTGCTCCCCGGGAATCACAGAATCCCTGAGGTTGGAAAAGTCCTTTAAGATCATCGGGTCCGACCACGAACACAGCAGCACCACGGCCACCCCTGCCCCATGTGCCCAAGTGCCACATCCACACGGCTTTAAATCCCTCAGGGATGGGAACTCCACCTCTGCCCTGGGCACTGCCAACTCTTCCCAGGAAGGAATTTCCCCAATATCCATCCTGAGCTCCCCTGGCCCAGCCTGAGGCCGTTCCCTCTCCTCCTGTCCCTGTTCCCTGCGAGCAGAGCCCGACCCCCCCGGCTGCCCCCTCCTGTCAGGGACTTGTGCAGAGCCACAGGGGCCCCCCTGAGCCCCCTTTGCTCCAGGCTGAGCCCCTTTCCCAGCTCCCTCAGGAATTCTCCAGCCCCTTCCCAGCTCCATTCCCTGCCCTGGCCTCGCTCCAGCCCCTCCAGGGCTCTCCAGAGCTGCCCCAGCCCTGGAGGTGCCCCAGCAGGGCCAGCACAGGGGATGGGCACTGCCCTGGCCCCGCTGCCACCCCGTGCCAGGGGTGTCACACACCCGAGGCAGCCGAGCTGCACGAGCAAAGGGAGCCGAGATTCCAGAGGGAGCCGGGGACATCCTGGCCCCCCAAACACCACCCTGGATCTGGGATGGGCACAGGGCCGAGCTGCAGGACACCACCTCCTACTGAGGGGACCCTTGGCCACCCCAGTGCCACCTCTGTACCCTGTGACAGCCCAGTGGAAGCAGAGCCAAGCACCCTCTGGATTCCCAGGGAAGGGATTCCCAGAATCCACCTCCTCCGTGCCATCCTCCCCATCCCACTGCTCACAGACCGTGCCTGCCGCAGTCCCAAACCCTTCCCACGCCGTGGGAGACGCGGGAGCCGGGCCAGGATTCAGGGTTTAGGATTGCCAAAGGATTTTCTTCCCGGAGTCAGGACAACCCGCAGTGGGAAGTGCTGCTCCTCCATCCCTCTGAGGTGTTAGCGATGGGATAAAACACCCAAACCTCGCTGGGAGCAGGGATAAATCTGTCACCATCCCATATCTCGGGGAATAACAGCAGCAGGGGTTTCCAATCCCTCCCCACCCAGAAAGGGAATTAAAAAGGAGCAGTTAAAGCATTAAACGCTGGTGGGTGGAACGGAGCTGCTCCCAAGGCATTTCTGTGCTCCGAGGTGCGACTCCGAAAAGGGAATTTCAACATTCACACCCCCCCCCCCCAGCCGGGGTTAAACAGCAGCGGAGGAGAATTTCAAGGAATAAAAAGACAAAAAAAATTTCCCACTCCGGAAAATTCGAGAGGCTGGATCGCAGCTCGGCACACGTGCAAAGCCATCCACGCCAAAAGCTGAGCCACGTGAGGAGCTAATTAGTTAATATCGGGATAATGAAACATCAGGAGCAGGAAAGCTGCCAGGGAGAGGGAGTGGGAGTTTTCCTTAAGCTCTTCTGCACGACTGGGCGAAGCAGAGACAGGAATTATCCTTTTTTAAATGGAATAGTTAACAAATGCGTTCAGAGCAGAACGCGGCGCAGCAGAAGAGATTCTCTGGGTGCCATTCCCACACCTCCCTCCCCAGGACTCTGGGAAGGAGCCGGCCCCGTTAACCAGCGGGATCCGGACGCCCGAGCTCGCTCGGACGCCGAGAGCGTCGTGCAAATCCAGCACGGGAACGCGGCCGGGAGTCCCCGCTCCCGGAACCCGGCGCTGCCGGCGGCGCCGCACGGGGCAGGAGCGCGGAGCTGACCTCGTGCAGGGGACGCGGAGCCGCTCCCGGGACCGGCTCCAGAGCCAAAGAGCCGCAGAGGGAGCGGCGCTGAGGGAGGATCCGGTGACAGAGGGACAAGGGAAGCGGCACAGGGACACTCGGAGGGGACAGACCCTTTTTAAAATCCCCCGGAACGGAGGGGCTCCAAGGAAAGCAGCCCTGGGGACAGCGGGGCCACCAGTCAGGGTCACAGCTCAGGGACCAAAGGGAAAAGAGAACAAAGCAGGAAAGATCCCTGTGCCCCTTCTCACACCTCCGGGCAAATCTGCATCCCCATCCCCCTGATCCTTCCAGAATCGTCCCCGAGGGCTGAGAGCGGCACGAGGACACAGCGGGAACAGCAGCGGGGTAACGAGCCCCAGAGCAGCTCTGCCAGGGAAAAGGGAATTCATCAAAAACCTGCGGCTTGGGAGGCAAAAACCAGAAATGAGCGAGTCAGAATTCCTCCGAGTTCTCTGTGCCAGCCTAGACCTGCTCCTAATCCGCTGTGCCAGCCTAGACCTGCTCCTAATCCGCTGTGCCAGCCTAGACCTGCTCCTAATCCGCTGTGCCAGCCTAGACCTGCTCCTAATCCGCTGTGCCAGCCTAGACCTGCTCCTAATCCGCTGTGCCAGCCTAGACCTGCTCCTAATCCGCTGTGCCAGCCTAGACCTGCTCCTAATCCGCTGTGCCAGCCTAGACCTGCTCCTAATCCGCTGTGCCAGCCTAGACCTGCTCCTAATCCGCTGTGCCAGCCTAGACCTGCTCCTAATCCGCTGTGCCAGCCTAGACCTGCTCCTAATCCGCTGTGCCAGCCTAGACCTGCTCCTAATCCGCTGTGCCAGCCTAGACCTGCTCCTAATCCGCTGTGCCAGCCTAGACCTGCTCCTAATCCGCTGTGCCAGCCTAGACCTGCTCCTAATCCGCTGTGCCAGCCTAGACCTGCTCCTAATCCGCTGTGCCAGCCTAGACCTGCTCCTAATCCGCTGTGCCAGCCTAGACCTGCTCCTAATCCGCTGTGCCAGCCTAGACCTGCTCCTAATCCGCTGTGCCAGCCTAGACCTGCTCCTAATCCGCTGTGCCAGCCTAGACCTGCTCCTAATCCGCTGTGCCAGCCTAGACCTGCTCCTAATCCGCTGTGCCAGCCTAGACCTGCTCCTAATCCGCTGTGCCAGCCTAGACCTGCTCCTAATCCGCTGTGCCAGCCTAGACCTGCTCCTAATCCGCTGTGCCAGCCTAGACCTGCTCCTAATCCGCTGTGCCAGCCTAGACCTGCTCCTAGCAACCAAAGCCACCAAATTTCAGCCGCACAGGAACGAGACCCAGCCACAGAACTCGGCACTCCGGGGTTTCAGGGTGAAAGGATTCCCGCGGTGAGGGAAGATCCACGGGGAGCTCCCGACCGGAGCCTCTCCGGCACAAACCGTGCCCGAAGCGCAGCCTGGGAAGCCCTGGCAGGACACGGCCGCGTTTGCCGCGTGTCCCTGCGAAAGCAGCACCCCCGTGCCGGGACGGGATAACCCAGGAAAGCTTTGGGTGCAGGAGCATTCCCGGGATTTTCTCGTTCGGGAGCGCTCCCCCATCTCCCCGCCTGCAGGTTCAGCCCGGAGGGCAGCACGGAGCTTTCCTTCGTCCCCCCCAGCCAGGGACGGAGCGAGGGCCCCTCCTGCCTCCCCCCCGGAGCAATCCCGGCCTTCTCCCAAAGGCTGCGCTTGCTCTCCTGCGGAACAAAGATCCCGAGCTCAGCCCGGGCCCGAGCTGCCGGTTCGGGGCATTTCTGGGGGAAAAGGACAAAAACCCCTCCGGCCGCTCGGCCGGGAGGGCAGAGAGGTCGGGCAGGGGGACGGACACCCCCAGGACCCCGCCTGCCCCGGGATCCGCGCTCCCGCTTTTCCACAGCCCACTCCGAGGGCGAGCTCGGCCGCCGGCTCGGGATGAAATACTGCAAAGTCATCCCGGGGACACCCAGACACAGCAGCAGAGCGGCCTTGCCCGAAAATTCCAGGGAAATCCCCCCTTTCAGCTGATCACCCCTCAGCACTGCCCTCACATTCCCAACTCCCGGTGCTCCTCAGAGCCCCCACCCCACAGAACGGGAACGGGGCTTTGCCAGGCTGTCCCCGACAGCGATTCACGGAATTCCAGACGGGAATGGACCGGGCTGAGAGAGCCCAGGAAAATCCAGGGTATAAATAACGGAGCAGTGGAAGCTGTTCCCTCTGGATTGCAGCAGGGCTGGGAGAAACGGGGCCCTGGAATTACAGGGATTCCCCAGCTCTGCCTGCAGAACCCCGGCACTGGCGAGGGGAAGGCATCCCCACATCCTGGGATAATTTGAGGATATTCCTTCAGGGAGAGATGCCAGCGCTCCACACACCAAACCAGACCCGTCTGGACGGTAAATGCTGATTAAAATTCCTGGATTTTTTTGGGAATTGCAGCAGGGCTGGGAGAAAATGGTTTATGGGAATTACAGGGATTCACCAGCTCTGTCTGCAGGACACTGGCGAGGGGAAAGTATCCTCAAAACCTGGGATAATTTAAGGATATTCCTTCAGGGAGAGATGCCAGCGCTCCACGCACCAAACCAGACCCGTCTGGACGGTAAATGCTGATTAAAATTCCTGGATTTTTTTGGGAATTGCAGCAGGGCTGGGAGAAAAGGGGCTCTGGGAATTACAGGGATTCACATCTCAGAGCTGTCTGCAGGACCTCAGCACTGGCGAGGGGAAAGCATCCCTAAATCCTGGGATAATTTGAGGATATTCCTTCAGGGAGAGATGCCAGCGCTCCACACGCTGAACCAGACCAGTCCAGATCATAAATGCGGATTATTCCCCAGGAGAAATTCCTGACACTTCTCCCTCCCCACCCAACAGCTCGGGAGCTGCCCGGCACCCTCCGGAGCAGAGGGAACGGCACCACAGCTCCAGCAGCACCGCGAGGAGCTGGGCTTTAAAAGCCACTCCCTCACGGACACGCGGGGAGAGACCCAGGCTGCTTCTCAGGAGGGGAAAATCAGGATTCGGGGTTTTTCTTTTCACACATTCCCTGTGTGGGTGGCAGGAAAATGGGCTGAGAGATCCTTCAAAAGCTCCTGGGAGGCTTTTACGAGCAGACAACTCAGAGTTGTTGCAGGCAGCTTCCCGAGCGAGCTCTGCGGCCAGCACTCCGTGTCTAGACAGCCTCTGCTGTTTCTTCTTTGCTGGGAGTTGATATTCCATGAATTACTGCCCGGAAAAAAAGGGATGGGGCTGGTGGAGATGGGATTCACGGAGCCGAGGCCAAGTCAGAACCGCTCAGTGGAGTTTTAGCTCTCAGTGCTCAGCCTCAGGGGTTTTCACAGATCCTGGGGATGGTTTCTAGACTGATTTTTAGGGGATTCCAATTCCTGCTGCGCCTGGGACCCTCAGGAGACATTTCTTAGTCCTGGCATGAGGAAGGGAAAAATCCCAAAGCCGCTCCAGGCTCTCCTTCCTCTCTCCTACCCAGGGCCGATGGACAAAGCCCAGCAGCCCCAGGGAAGGCCGTCCCAGGAGGGATCAGGAATTCCCTCACCGCCGCTGCGCCCCGGAATCTCCCCGGGGAAGCCTCAATCCGGAGGCCGTCGCTGCTCCTCGCCCCACATCTGCACCGCAGCCGTCGTCCTCGCGCCACCCCCGAACAAAGACGGGGCCGGCCCGGCTCCGGGGATGCTCCAGCCCCGCGGTGCCCGCGCCCATCCGAGCGCCGGGGACGCTGCCAGCCGGGGACCCGGGCTCCCGGGGGTCTGGGAAGGGCACGGAGGGGACACGGCCGGGTTCGGGAGGGCACGGCACGGCTGGGACCCAGCGCAGCGCCCGCCCCAGACCCCGCTGCCGGGCCAGACACTGGGAGGCCACAAACAAGGCCAAGAGGAGGAGGAGGAGGGAGAGGATCCCTCCTGGAATCCTCTGGAAAAGTAACTCCCAGGAGGTGGGAAAGGGACACAAGCCCCGAGCAAGCCCCGGCAGGGTCCACGAGCACGGACCAGGAACGGAGGGAAGGGAAGGTCCCTTCATCCCAAGGCTGATCCAGGCTCTCCTTCCTCTCTCCGACCCGGGGCCGATGGACAAAGGCCAGCAGTGCCAGGGACGGCCGTCCCAGGAGGGATCAGGAATTCCCTCACCGCTCCTCCGCTCCGGAATACCCTGGACACAATCCCGGGTTTGTGTCCCCCTGGACAAACTCCCCGAGCTTTTCTAAACCCAGCAAAGCTCAGTCCTGGCTCTGTCCCTACCAAATCCCTCTCTCCCAGCCCCACACGACTCCTGCCCAGGCTGGAAATCCGGGATACCCTGTGGCCAAACCTTCTTTAGCTGGGTTATTTTTCCATCCAGATCCATTTTCCACCCGAGTTTATCACAGAGCTTGTACCAAAGGCACAACTTCCAGCTCAGGAGGGCTCAGGAAGAATCCCAGGACTTGCTGGGCTCCATCCCCAAGTTTCTGTCTGAGGGAAAAGCCTCAGTTTTCCCAGTTCAGCTCCAGAGCCCTGGATGCCACGGGAAGAGGGCTGGCGGAATTCCAACTCAGCTCCTTTGGAAGCTGCAGGAGAAAATAACCCAGAGAACATTCCCTGTCCAGGGCGGCAGCCCCAGCTCAGGAGCCGAGGAATTCCTGGCTGGGAGGGTGGGGAGGGGCTGGGATGAACTCCCGGGGAAGCTGTGGCTGCCCCTGGATCCCTGGCAGTACCCAAGGCCAGGCTGGCACAGCGCAAGGTGGGTGGAACAGGAGCACTGAAGGCTCTTCCCACCCAAACCATTCCAGGACTCCCTGATCTGTCAAACACCCCAGACTCAAGACCCAGAATCCTAAAAAATAAAGGCACGAGGACCTGGAGCTCCTCCGTCCCAGGCGGAGACCGGCCAGGGAACGATGCTGGAACAGGGAATGGGTCACGGAAAAGCCCAATCCCAGCCCCTGCTGTGAAGGAGCTGATAATGGAATTAGCGAGCACGCCTTAATTACAGCCCTGCTTTAATCCCAGCCAGGAGCTGCTGGGAGACACGGCCTCGGCTGGGCTCCCTTTCACTGCCGGGCTCCCACCTCTGCAACCACAGCCACGTCCGGCAGAGCTCAAATAGAAATCATCAATCATTTAAATAGTTATTGTTTGCTTCTACTATTGATTAGCTACTGTGTTATTATAGTGTATATTATATATCCTGTAGTATTACTATACATTAAATGTTATACTACATATTTTATATAGGTATTTATATTTATTATAACTTTTTTTATATTTATATATTATTGCATATGTTTATAATTGTTTCTATATTATATAATATCATATCATATAATATCATATAATATCATATTATATATAATACATTATGTATTATATATAACATTATTAATGCTATTAATGTTAATTTAAATTATTATTAAATGACCATTTAAATAATTAAACAATTCTATTTAATGGCGTTCCAGATCTCTCTGGTTTTACACGGAAGCCCAGCCTGGCTGATTAATTCCCATCTAAGGTACAACATTCCCGATTTTCCAGCGGGGCGCTGGGAAGCGCCGGCCCCGACGGGAGCAACGAAGCCTCGAGAGGCAGAACAAACCACGGAACCAGGGAGTAACGAGGATCACCCAGGAATGGTTTGCAGAGGCAGAACAAACCAGGGAGTAACGAGGATCACCTGGGAATGGTTTGCAGAGGCAGAACAAGCCATGGAATCAGGGAGTAACGAGGATCACCTGGGAATGGTTTGCAGAGGCAGAACAAACCAGGGAGTAACAAGGATCACCCGGGAATGGTTTGCAGAGGCAGAACAAGCCACAGAATCAGGGAGTAACGAGGATCACCTGGGAATGGTTTGCAGAGGCAGAACAAACCACGGAACCGGGGATAACGAGGATCACCTGGGAATCCGGAGCCTTCCCAGCACCTGGCACCGCGGGAGAACCCCGGGAAGGAGCGGGAGGAGGGACACGATCCACGCCAGGGACACCCGAGCTCCAGGGACATCGCCCCGAAAGGAACAATTCCTGCCAGCACGGAGCAAAAGCGGCTCCAGCCTCTCGGGGAAAAGCAGAATTTTGCAGCCTGATGAGATTTTATCATCATTTACTTTTTTTAATGAATTTTGCAGCCTGATGAGATTTTATCATCGTTTACTTTTTTTAATGAATTTTGCAGCCTGATGAGAGCTTGAAGCGGGGAGGAGACGCGAAAATGTCGTGAGCGCACCTGCGTGGCCTCCCAGGGCTGCTTGAATTCATCAAGCGCTGATTAACAACCCCTTGGACTGATCAAACGCCGCTCAAAAACCCTTCAGGGACTCCCGAGAGCCGCGAGGGCCCTGCAGAGGGACGGGCACGCACAGCCCGGGCTGTTTCACCCGAGAGGGGACTGGGAACTGTCCCACCCAAACCTGAGCCCGAGCCCCGGGGTGACGCCGGCTGGTAAAGGACACTGCAGGGGGAGGGAAGGACAGCAAAACATCCCCAAAAACCGCTTTGAAATGATCTGAAGTTCGGGTATCACAGGGCCAGCCCTCAGAGGCCAGGGAAAAGGGGTGGGGTTACGAACCCCGTTTTTGGGGTGCCGTAAGAAAACCCCGCTGCCAGCCCTCTTCGCTCAGCACCGGGATATCACAGGCCAGCACTGGCTGCCCAAAAATAAACCCAAACCCCAGCTCAAGGGGACAGAAAGAGCAACAAACTTCAATCAAACACAATAAAAGTGACAGCACCTGGGGGTCACAGTTCAGCCAAGAGCAGGTTTGAAGCTAGGAAGTTTCTCGTCCCCTACAAGGTTTTCTGACCCTGCAGAATTAAGGGATCCTTCAAATCCCAGACCAAGAGGGGACCCAAAATTGCTCCCTAAAACCAGGTGTAAGGAGAGAGAGGAAAATGGGGAACGGGACCAGCAGAAGGGAGTGGAATTAGGAGCAATGGGGTGGAATTAGGAGAGGCTGAAGAGCAGCAAAGACATCCCGGGCTTTGATTCCGGGAGCACCACAGGGCTCCCCACAGATGCCCGAGCTCGGTGTCCTCCGAACACCCATCCCTGGGGGGGAACGGAGCCCCGGGCCAGCGCCTCCCCGGGCCCCAGTTCCCGTCTGGGAGGCAATTCCTGGCCCCAGGAGGGCCGGGCTGCTCCCAGAGCCGCACAATGGAGCCCCGGGGCCAGAGGGGGAGCGGGGCTGGAAGGGACTGCAGGGAGGAGCCGCCTCCTCGCCCGGCCCCAGGGCAGCAATCGCTGCACTTGCCGTGGCACAGAACCCTCCCTGCCGGGCGGGACGCGAACCCACCCAGACAGATCAAGGGCTGGGCCCCGCGGCTCCCATCCGAACCCCTCCAGCCCCCGGGAATATCTCCGGGGAGCCAGGAACTGATAAAACCCCAATTCTGCAAACCCAAACAGCCAGAAACTCATAAAACCCCAATTCTGCAAACCAAGGCGGGGCAGAAACCAATAAAACCCCAATTCTGCAATCCCAAAGAGCCAGGAACCGATCAAACCCCCACTCTGCAATCCCAAAGAGCCAGGAACCGATCAAACCCCCACTCTGCAATCCCAAAGAGCCAGGAACTGATAAAACCCCCATTCTGCAAGCCCAAACAGCCAGGAACCGATCAAACCCCCATTCTGCAAGCCCAAAGAGCCAGGAACCGATCAAACCCCCACTCTGCAATCCCAAAGAGCCAGGAACTGATCAAACCCCCATTCTGCAAGCCCAAGCAGCAGC
Organism: Gymnorhina tibicen; assembly: GCA_013399875.1. Taxonomy (NCBI): domain Eukaryota; kingdom Metazoa; phylum Chordata; class Aves; order Passeriformes; family Artamidae; genus Gymnorhina; species Gymnorhina tibicen. The sequence continues at coordinate 192,917 of VXAZ01001834.1, read as the reverse complement.
AGCACCCCAGGCACTCCAGCCGGGCTCGGAGCTGAGCGCTGGGAATGCTGTTCCCAGAAGGGAAGCCAGCCTGGCTCCCGGACACACAATTATTCCATGATGCCCACAAGAAATGAGTCACCTTTTTTTTTTTAAAGAAGTTTCCACCACCCTCTTTCCCTGACCCTCGCGTTTGCCCCGAGCTGGTGCAGTTCAGCTCTGACATCCTCGCTGATCGTTCGTATTCCTGCTGAAATACCCCCACCTCCAACAGGGAATGAATAAAACCCAAGCCCCTCTCAGCCCAGACACTTCTGGAGCTTCTCCTGTGGGAATGCAGAGCCCCACATCAAGCCCAACTCCCTGCCTAACTTCAGTACCAAGAAACGAGATCAGCTGCACTTTGTCCTCTGAAATGGAAAAAAACCCACCCACTCTCTCCACCCTGGCAGCTCCCACCCATCCAAACCAGTTTTGGCAGAACAATGAATCCGATTCCCAGCATCTCCCGCCGTTCGTTTACCTCGAGAGGTTTCACGGGAGAACTCCGGGAGGAAAACCGCAAGAAGCCCAGGGAAACGAAGGAACGGGGGATTCAGAAGCGAACCCGGAGCTCGGCTGCTCCACGGATTCAAAGCTCTGCCACTCGAGCTCCGTGCCAGCGCTGCAGCACCACCGCGAGCCCCGCAGCTCCGAGCCAGGGCTCTGGAAAGAGGCCCCCGGAGCGCTTCCAAACCATGACTTGGGGAAACGGGAGGCGCAGAAATGGGTGCGAGGGAGGCTCCGGCCCTGATTGCACCCAACCGCCCGCAGCTGGCGCTGATTCCCTCACCGGCAGCACCTGGGGCTGGTGAGGAGCGGCTGAAACCCCGAACTGCCCTCGCCACAGGCACCAAACTCAGCCCCGAGTTCAACCCGGAGATAACGCAGCTGTTTCCATTTTAATCCGAGTATTTTCGTAACGCTCCCGTCTCTCCCCCACTTCTCAGCCATCAGTGCGGTTACGAGGAGTTATAAATATCCTCTGTCCCTTTGTACTGTCCCTAATGCGGAGGGTAACACGCACACCTGTGCCCGGCCAACGTTTTGGGTGGATTCAAAGTTCTTTGGGGAACTTTTGCATCACTTTAAAGGCGGGGAAGGACGGATGAGTTATCTCAGCATCTCAGAGCAGCGATGCTGACTTGGTCCAGCAAGACGGAACAGGGCTTAGACGCGGATAATTGATCTAAAATAACCGCATTTTCTGAGAAATCGGGTGATTCCTCACCAGACACGCCTTTTAGACCAGCACCACAGAAGCCATGGGGCAAAAGCCGCCCCGCCCCACAAATAAACCCCAAAAGAACGGCAGATGCAGAGGGACGGAGGGAGCGGATGGGGCAGGGAAGGGGCAGCGCTGCCGGGCCGGAGCGGGCTCGGCAGCCCCGCGGCCGGAGCCGGGGGGAGAACAAAGGAGCCCGGGCAGCCCGGGGGGTGCCCCGCTCCCCGCTGCGGACGGGACCGCGGGGCCGCTGGAAAGTGTCAGAAACCCACAAAGGGCACGAGCGGCTTTCCCACCGCAACCCCGGCACGGCCCTGGGAAACCCTCCCGATCCCCGGGGCTCCGAGGGGCGCGGAGCCGCAGCGGACACGGACAGGACGCCCCGGGCCCCCCGCGGGCCCCCCGCGCCCACCGCAACGCCCGCGGCTCCGGGCAGGGCGCGCACCTGAGCGTGGGGCCGATGCAGGCCGTGTCCGTGCTCTCGATCT
>VXAZ01001834.1:180069-191107 GCA_013399875.1 Gymnorhina tibicen | reverse complement strand
CCGGGAGCGGCACCGCCGGGGCTGCTCGGCCCCGCTCCGCTCCGCGCGCGGCACCACGGGACATGTAGTGCGGGAGGGGGCCCCGCCGCGCGGCACCACGGGACGCGTAGTCCAGGGGTGGTGGGCTGGGCGCGAGGACCCACGGGAGATGTAGTCCGGGAGGGGGCGAGCCTGCGAGGAACCATGGGAAATGTAGTCCGGGAGGGGGCCGGGCCTGCGCGGCCGCTCCGCCCAAGAGGGGAGGGACGGACCAGGGGCGGCCCCGGCACCGGGGGAGCCGGCGGGAGATTGGGTGGAGACGGTGTCGTACCCCTGAAGGGGACACAGACCCCCGTCCTTCCCATGAGAGGACAGAGCGCTATGGCTCGGACACCTCCGTGAAGGACACAGCCCCGTGTCACAGTCCCCGTGTCCTCCCCATGAGAGGACACAGCCCCATGGCTCGGACACCTCCGTGAAGGACACAGCCCCGTGTCACAGTCCCCGTGTCCTCCCCATGAGAGGACACAGCCCCATGGCTCGGACACCTCCGTGAAGGACACAGCCCCGTGGCACAGTGCCCGTGTTGTACCCCGGGAGGGGACACAGCCCCACGGCAGTGACACCGCTGTGACATCCCAGCAGGGAACAACCTGTGTCCCTGCCCTGAGCAGAGGCAGCCCCTGCTCCTGCCCCATGCTGTCGCTCAGCCCCATAAACGATGTCACCCCCACCCTGAAAAGGTGCCATTGACTGCGGTCCCAAGTGCACGGAAAATCCTGCTGTGAAAAGCCGGTGTCCATAAAGGAAACAGAGGAGTCCTGCAACTTTATTCGAATAAAGGCAGAGTCCACTGGGGCACAGCCCGCGGGGTTTTCTCTCTCGAGGTTTTGGAGGGCACAGTCTCCTTTTATCCCAAACTCCGGCCGCACAGTGCCCTCTTGCCGAACTGCCTACCACATATCCCTCTTGAACCTGGCATTTTACCCCAAAGTTCAGAAACTCCAGCTTGTGCAGACCCTTGTCTGTTCCAGGAGTGAAACTGTTTGGGTTCTGTAACAAACCTGCTGAAATTAACCCCGAAGTTCGGGGACTCCCACGTGTCTGTGTCAGGAGCCGGTCCGGGCTCTGTGACAAACCTGCGGCTTGAAGATGACAGAGACATTCGGACCCGTCTGGAAGCCGTTCACACCCACCCCTCACCCACGGAACTGTTTGTGGAGACATCAGCACACCTCTTCCCTGCCACGAGGAGCTCCTGCAGACACCGACCCACCTCCGAGCTGGGTCCTGACCCATCCCACCCGCTGCCGAGGGCGGCGCGTCCCCCTGAGCTGTGGGATCCAAGGACACAGCGGATCTTCCTCCAAAAAACCCCGGCGTGCTGCCGGAACATCCCTGGATGTCAAGGTCTCCTCGCTGCCGCTCCCGTTGTGACTCCCCGTGGGAGCAGCCGGTTGTTACTGTCAGCAGTTCGTGCTGGGAAAACAGCGCTGGAATGTCCCGTTCCCAGCCACACCGTATCAGGTGCCCTCCTCGCACGGGAATGCCACAGAGGGATGGGATGGAGAGCGGGAATCCCGGACTGTGGATACCACCCAGGGTTTCTGCCTTTGCTTTTGTTGTTTCACCCTCTGAGATATGAATAAACTGCCCCAACTGTGTGAGCACACCTCGGGCCTCCCCCGCTGCTGCTGGTGAAGGTGGAATGCTGCGGGTTCAAACAACACGGAATCGTGGAATGGCTGGGGCTGGAAGGGGAAAGATGATCTCGCTCCTGTGTTGTCACTTAATGAGATGAGAAGGGGATAAAAGAACTCCCCAAGATGAAGCACCACGGCTGGATAAATGTGGGAGGAGCAAGGAAAGCCTGGTGAAAACTTAGACTCAATAAGAATGATTAAGTTTGGAAAAGACAGTTAAGATCACTGAGTCCAACCATCCCCCAGCACTGCCCCATGTGCCCAAGTGCTACACCCACACGGCTTTGAAATCCCTCCAAGGATGGGGACTCCTCCCCTGTGCCAGGGCTGGAAAACCCTTTCCACTAAGAAATTCTCCCCAGTATCCACCCTGAGCTCCCCCGGCCCAGCCTGAGGCCGTTCCCTCTCCTCCTGTCCCTGTTCCCTGCGAGCAGAGCCCGACCCCCCCGGCTGCCCCCTCCTGTCAGGGACTTGTGCAGAGCCACAGGGCCCCCCTGAGCCTCCTTTGCTCCAGGCTGAGCCCCTTTCCCAGCTCCCTCAGCCGCTCCTCACCAGACTCGCTCCAACTCCCTCAGTTCACGTGAAGTTCAGCAGCTCTTCCCCTCGCTTCCCAAACACGGTGTCACTTTGGATGTGACACCAGGGAGGGACTCTGTCCTCCGACAGTGTCACCGCGGGGATCTGTAGAAGCTTTCCGAGGACCAAGGATGGAAGAGACACATCAGCAGTGGGAGGGAAGGGCATGAAAATCGCAGGGTGGATCCTGATCTGGGGCTGGATCGGGAGCTGTTCCCAGCACTGCAGAGCCTCCTCCAGCTCCGCTGGAGACTCCACAGGCCAGCCGGGCATGGCTGGGGAAGGAAGGAGGGCTGGAGCTTCCAGCGATCCCTCCTGGCAGCACAGGGACAATCCCTCCAGGAATTCGCCCTGCGAGGAGCAGCCCAGCGGTGGCAGAACCGCTCTGGAGCTCGGCCCGCTGCCAGGAGCTGCCTGTGGCCGTGGAAATCCATCCCGGGCTGCCCGGGAGGGACACACCCGGCTCCGCGGTGACATCTGGGGGTGCCGCCGCTGCCAGCAGATACGGGGATTGTTGTTATTGTTGAAATCAGCGGGGCTCGTGCTGTTGGGAAGGAGCCAATATTCCTGCAGGCAGCGGTTCTTCCCGGGATCGTTAAACGGGTTTGAACAACAGGGCCAGGAGCGAGCCCTGGTAACGATCCTCGATGGGCTCAATGACAGCGTGTGACCGGCACCAGGGCCGGGGTCAGCTCTGAGGGCTCGCCCGGGGTGGCACAAATGAGGATCTCAGGGACTGGATCTGCTGCGAGGAGGCTGCTCAGCCCAGGGGATGATGGATGGTACAAGGGGCTTAAGCACAGAGTGGGAATTTAAAATCCTGGAATGGTTTGTGTGGAAGGGACCTTAAAGCCCATCCAGTGCCACCCCTGCCATGGGCAAGGACGCCTTCCACTGTCCCAGGCTGCTCCCAGCCCCATCCAGCCTGGCCTTGGGCACTGCCAGGGATCCAGGGGCAGCCACAGCTGCTCTGGGCACCCTGGGCCAGGGCCTGCCCCCCCTCAGAGCCAGGAATTCCTTCCCAATATCCCATCTAAATCTCTCCCCTTCTGGTTTAAAACCATTTCCCTTGTCCTATCACCATCTGCTCACATAAAACATGGCTCTCCCTCTTCTTCATAACCCCTTTAAGCACTGGAAGCTGCAGTAAGGTTTCCCTGGATCTGTCTGCTCTCCAGGCTGAACATCCCCAGCTCTCCCAGCCTGGCTCTATATCAGAGGGGCTCTAAGCCCCAAAACATCTCTGTGCTCCTCCTCCGGCCTGGTTTCAGCAGCTCCACGTCCTCCCCAGGGCTGGGGCAGCTCTGCAGGTGGGGTCTCACCTGGGCGGGGCAGAGGGGCAGAATCCCCTCCCTCAACCTCTGGTGGTGCTGAGGATGAGCCCAGCGTGGGGTTAGCAAGGAACAGAAATCAAATGGTCCCCGAAACCAAAACACCAAAGGAACCCCATCCATCCGCTCCTCCCCAGCGCTGTGTGGCCACAGGGTCACCCTGAGCCTCACGTCCAGCAGATTCCCCACCACCGCCTTCAGCTCTGCTCAGGGCAGGGATGAAATGTTCCATCCCATAAGAAAAGCCCCTCTCTTTGTCCCCAAACACGTGGCACTTGGTCACCTTCACATGAATATTCACTGCTGGCGGGCGCCTGGGATTTGTCCTTGTTATTTGCTGCCACACAAACTTTGTCCCTTTGAGAGCCTGTCCACAAGAAGTTCATTGATTTATTTATTTATTCTCCCCAGTCCCTGCCATGAACATGCTGAATGGGTATTGTTGGAATTTATTAATCAAATCATCGGGCAAGGCTGACACAAATGCAGCAGAGACAGCTCTGCCCAGCTCGTAATCCTTGAAAAATGAGCTTGGCTTTGCCTGACAGATTCTGTTTGCCTTGAACCCATCTGGCTGCCATTAACCCTTTTATGTTCCCTTAATTTCCTCCTAATGAAGCTCCATATAATTGGGTTTTATGGAGCTGACAACAGCCTGATAATGGTTTAAAATCTCTCCCTTTTCATTACTGACCTCACAGTGTTTTCCAGGCCTCCGGAACTTCCCTAGTGGGCCAAAACTTCCTAAAAAATCGATGGGATGGGTCAGAGAGCTGGAGGAGCCTCGTGTGCAAGTTCCCTGCTGGTTCAACAATCTGCCCCTGTCCATGACTTCCCAAATTCAGGAACAGCTGTCCCGAATCCCTGGAGCAACACCATTATCAGAATTTATTTCCTTTTCTTTAACTTCACAACCTGAAGCTCGCTGTGTTTATTCGGGGGTTTCATTTTGTGCTGTCGCTTTGCTGAACTCCTGCAACATCTCCTGGCTTTTCTCCTTCCTTTTCCACTTCCCCCTCTCCCTGCTGGATCTTCCAGGTGGCTCCGTGCTCTCCTCCCCTCAATCCAGCAGTGACGGGAGGGCACGATGCCCAGCCAGGCTTAAATCTGGTCTCTCCAGTGCCATGCAGGAAAACATTTCCCGGTGCAATGACAGGTTTAGCCACAAGTCCGGGAATTAAAAGTGGAAAGAAAGGATCAAACAAGGCCAGATGCTGTTCACCTGGAAAACCCCTCCTGCAGGGACACTCAAGGAACCTCAAACAACCTCTCCGGGCAAGTTCCTCCTTTTGGGATGAGGGCTGGAGTTCTGGAGTGGCTTCCACCCTCCTCTCCATCCCCAGCCTCCTCCTGCTCTCCCTCCTGCCCTCACCAACCCCCCCGCCCCTGCCAGCTCTCAGCAGGCTGGGCACCCTCAGGCTTTGCTTTCCCTCCCCGGACAAGGAAAACCCCGGGATTTCTGGAGCAGTGACAACGCCCGGTGCTGACTCAGCCCCAGGCCATCGCTGCTGTTTGCTCTGGGGGAGCGGCAGCCCGGATTCACTCTCCGGGGCTGCCCTTTAGCACCCCGCGCGCCAATCCCAGGGAATAAACACATCCCTGCTCCTGCAGAGCCGCCTGCCTCTCATTTTCCCCCACCCTGAGCCGCATTCCACATTTTTCCAAGCGGTGCCAGCTGCAAGCACCCCCCGTGCCCATGGAATGCGATCCTGCCCTGGCCAGGGGAAGCTCGCGGCTTGGCTGCCCTTTGCCGGGAGAGGGGAAAGGGCCGGGCTGGGACGGAAGGAGCCGCAGGGACGGGGCCGCTGCTGCTGCGGGGAGGGGGGGAGCAGCTCCGCCAGCAGCTGCCACCCCCGAGCAGGGCACAGCTCCCTCCGCGCCGCCTGTCGCCATCCCACACACTCGGATGCCACCCACAGCAGCCAGCCCGGAACGCCGGAGGCTCCACAGGGTGATTTACAGGGATCCCACCCCGGGCAGGTGCCCTCGCATGGCCCTGACTCCCTGGGGTTTGTTGCCCCCGCCTGGATCCTTCCACATCACCGCAAAATATTCCCGTCTTCCGCCAGGTATTTCTGCAGGATAAATCCGCATTTTCCAGCCACAGCGCTCGGTGCTTAAAGTCCTGCTCTGTTCTACATTTAAGGACTGAAATCAAGTTTTGAGCCTAACATAACTGTGTGTTCCCCAGATCCCTGTCTGGGACACACCTGGATGCTCCTAATCACAACTTCTGTTTTCTCATGCGTTTTATTCCACCTTTTTATCCGAATACAGGACATTGTTATCTCGGACAGACTGAAGATGGACTTCAGCCTTGCAGTTCTGACTTCAGCCTTGGAGGAAGATTTTTCAAATCTGAGTTTCTGCTTTAAGTAAATACAGCTCGGGGATCTCTGGTGGCAATTTTGGGGTGAAGATCTTTTGGCAAGCTATGCTGGGGTCTCTAAAGTGCTCCCGAATCCCACATGGAATGGTTTAGCTTCACTGAGGCAGGATTTGAAGACCAAAGGGGTGAATCCCCACCCGAGGGCTGCTCCATCTGGGAATTCTGTGCTCGGAGCTGCAGGACGGCAAAGGAGGGACCACAATTTATGAGCAGGAGGGCGATCCCACCTCTCATCCCAAAATGAGGCGACATTTCCTCCCTGCAGGCTCCACTTCTCATCACAGACAGCTGCAGGAGCGAGGATCCTGCTGTGCCACTCAGCCCATCCCATCATCCCTCCTGCCATAAATCCAGCTGGATACAGCCGGAGCCAGGACCCCCCGAGCCACGGCGTCCCTGGGAGGTGACACAACGAGCTGCGAACACGGTGGGGTCCCACAGCTGGGGTGGCCTTTGGGCCACTCAACCAACAGCGGAGCTCAGGAGTGAGGCCACACCTGCCCTGCCCGCAGCCCCCGGGAGCCACGGCCACGGTGGCAACGGCCAGGGGACAGCTGCCAGCCCTGCCCTGCTGCGGAGCCACGGTGACAACGGCCAGGGGACAGCTGCCAGCCCTGCCCTGCTGCGGAGCCACGGCCACGGTGACAACGGCCAGGGGACAGCTGCTAGGCCTGCCCTGCTGCGGAGCCACAGCCACGGTGACAACGGCCAGGGGACAGCTGCTAGCCCTGCCCTGCTGCGGAGCCACGGCCACAGCGACAGTGGCCAGGGGACAGCTGCTAGCCCTGCCCTGCTGCAGAGCCACAGCCACGGTGACAACGGCCAGGGGACAGCTGCCAGCCCTGCCCTGCTGCGGAGCCACAGCCACGGTGACAACGGCCAGGGGACAGCTGCCAGCCCTGCCCTGCTGCGGAGCCACAGCCACGGTGACAACATGCAGGGCCACCTCGGGTGGCTGCCAGCCCCGCCCTGCTGCCGTGGGACAGAAATCCCCCGGGCTCCTCCTGACAGCCGCTGGTGCCAGTCCTGTGCCCAAGGAACTCAGAGCCTCCTCTCCCGGGAGCCCCGGCAGTGTCCCAGCAGGGCATTCCCAGCTCCCTGGCGTTCCCACTGCCCTGGGATGGGGCTTCCCCCCTGGGAGCCCTCCTGGCTGCCGCTGGAAGGGGCTGCCCACAGATCCCTCTGGATTTTCGATGTCACTGACAGAGGGCAGTGGGGAGTCCCCATCCCTGGAGGGCTTTCAAAGCCGTGTGGATGTGGCACTTGGGGACATAGGGCAGTGGTGGCCCTGGCGCTGCTAGGGATGGTTGGACTCCCAGAGGGCTTTTCCAAGGCTGAGGATTCTGTGATTCCCTGACACCTCCTGCTGCTTCTCCCAACTACAGCCTGAGCACTGATGGAAGAGCCAAGAGTTTTGTGGATTTCCTGCTATTCCCTGTTCCAGATCCAGCTCCATCTGCCTCTGGCTCTGTAAAGGCTGAGAGGTGCCTGCCCTGTGTTGTCCCAGCACCAGAGAACTCCATGGGATCTGTCCCTGTCACCACTGGGGCTTGGAGTGCACTGAGTCCCCTCTGTGCCAGGGTGGGAGGGATGTAGAGCAGCTTCTGGAATTTTAGAGATTGAGCTTCCCTGTGAGGGTGGGGAGGGGCCGGGATGGATTTCCCAGAGCAGCTGCGGCTGCCCCTGGATCCCTGGCAGTGCCCAAGGCCAGGCTGGACGGGGTTTGGAGCCACCTGGGACAGTGGGAGGTGTCCCTGCCCATGGCAGGGGGTGGGATGGGATGGGCTTTCAGATCCTTTCCCACCCAAACCATTCTGGAATTCCATGATAATTTCCCTGCAGTTCTGCCCTTCAGTTCCCGCTCTGGGCTTGTTTGGTCACCAGTTCCTTCCCCCTGATATTTTATGGGATTTTTACTTTAGCATAAGCAACTTTTATCAGCTAAAGATAAAATCCTTCCCAAACCCTCACTCCTGCTTAGAACCACAGAACGGTCTGGGATGGAAAGGACCTTAAAAGCCATCCCATTCCAAACCCCTGCCATGGGCAGGGACACCTCCCACAGGTTGTTCCAGGTCCCCTTGAGCACTTCCAGGGATCAGGACTCTCCCGATGGAAGAACTGGGCTGCTGGAAGGAAAGCCCAGCAAACGCTGCCCATTCCCAGTTGGCCCAGCTCCGTGCGGGGTGCCAGGCTGGGAAGCGGGGCAGGAATCGTGATGGATGCAGGAGATTGGAGCTGCCAAAGTGGGAAGGGGGGAACTGGCAGTGACTGAAGCAAGTTCTGCCATCAAGAAGCTACTTGTGAAAAAAATACACATTTGCTGTCTTATTTTTTTGCTGATGATCTTAATTTCGCCGAATGTGTAAGATTTGCTTTAGCAAAACAAATACCACTCTTGGGTTTTTGCCACGCCATGAATTTTTAATGCTTTATTAGAGCGCTGGAGGGTTCCAGCCCAGTCTGTGGCTGCTTAATTGAGTGAAATCCCGCTCTATTACCTGCCTGGAACCATCTGGCCTCGGGATTGAACAGCTGGGAACCCGAGCCCTGCTGCCAGCTCATTCCATGCAAACCAGGTATTCCTCGGAAAAACCCTCCCTGAAAACTGTCTGCCCCTTCGTGCACAGAGATACTTATTTTTGAAAAGGGTTTTAGGGCTTTTTGCGATCTGATGGGGATTTCACTTCCTAGTAGAGTACCAGCGCTGGGTGCCAAAACCAGGGATTGCAGAGGGAAGAGGAGAGGGAAGGCTTTGCTGGGGTGTGGCCCTGCAGGAGGGGCAGGTGGCAAGGGGACAAGGCTGGGCAGGTACAATAAAACGGGATTTACATCCGCGCTGGGGAAAAAAAAATAGATATTAAAAAGGATTTTAAAATTGATTTAAAAACATATTTGAAAAATATACTGAAAAGTGCATTTAAAGAAACGTATTGGGGGAAGGGCCAAGGGCGGCCGCGCCGTGGGCAGGCGGGGCCCGGCGCTCCAGGGACGCAGCCACATTACCAGACCTGGTCCCGTTCGCGCGCTGGTGATGGTTCCGATCCCGGTCCCGTTGCTGTTCCTGTTCCCGGGCCCGTTCCCGTTCCTATTCCTGTTCCCGGGCCCGTTCCCGCTCCCGCCCCGCCGCTCCCTCACGGAAGCCGCACCCCCTCACAGCGGCCGCAAGGGGGCGCACCGCCCTGGCCACGCCCCGCCGGCGCCCGACCAATCAGAGCCGGCGGCGCTGCCCGCGCGCTCGCAGCGGCCATTCACCGAGCGGCGGGGGCATGAATGGGGCGGGTCACGTGGGCAGGCGCGTTCCCACGCCCCCTCCGCCGGGTACCGGGATGGAGCCGGGGCCGGGATCGGGGCCGGGACCGGGGCGCTGGGCCGCCACCGCCTGCGTGGTGACCGGCGCTTCCCGCGGCTTCGGCCGCAGCCTGGCGCGGCTCCTGGCGCCGCAGCTCGGCCCCGGCTCGGTGCTGCTGCTGCTGGCGAGGTCCGCGGAGGCGCTGGCAGAGCTGGCGGCCGAGCTGCGCGCCGGGCCCGCCGCCGGGAGTGACACCGGGAGCAGCGGGCTGCGGGTGCAGTGCGTGGCCGCCGATCTGGGCTGCGAGGAGGGGCTGCGGAGGGCGAGCGCTGCCCTGCGGGAGCTGCTGCAGGACGCGTCCTTCCGCCGCCTGCTCCTCGTCAACAACGCCGGTAACGACACGGCTGTCCCCGGCTGTCCCCTCCCCGATCCGCTGCCCTCCGGCCCCGGGGGCAGCCGGGTCAGCCCAGCCCGGCTCCGGCTCAGCCGGGGCTTGCTCCGGCCTTGGGGTGCCAGCAAATAACCCAAAAGAGTAAAGGAGCTGCGGGGATTTCACCCTGTGCGGGTGTTGGTTCATTAAAGGAATTAATTGGGGGGGCGGGTCCCTGGCAGTGCTTTGCTGCTCTCGAGGTTTTCCCTGTGCCATAGGAAAAACCTGGTTCCCTCCTGGACCTCCTTATCCCTCTGCTCCCCAAACCCAAACCTTCAGACAATCTCCCAGCCCCACCTTGTGGGTCCTTCCTTGCGCCTTTAATGCCTTCGGTGCCCTTTTTACCCATTGTCGCTATGAATCACCCGCGGGTTCCCACAGGGAATGGCTGCTCCAGGATTTGGGTCTTTGGCTGGCACAGGACCTGCAGGAGGACACTGTACTCCAGGCTGGGAGCTGTTTGTGCTGGCAGAGGGTGGCAGGGCAGGTCCCTGTCCCCTGTCACTGCCGGGGCAGTGTGACCCAGAATGGGCTGGGCTGGGCTCCTCAGGCTGCTGCGGGACCCTGGCAGGGGCTGGGCCACCAAAGCTCTGGAAGTGTTGGATGTGGAATGTGGGAGCCAAAGGGATCTGTTGTGTGGTCGATCCCATGTGTAACAATTCATTTTTCCATCTTCCTGGCAGTGCCCAAGGCCAGGCTGGGCAGCGGTCGGAGCACCCTGGGACAGGGGAAGGTGTCCCTGCCATGGCAGGGGTGGGACTGGATGTTCTTTAAGATCCCTTCCAACCCAAACCACTCCACGTTTGTGCTTCCCAGGCTCCCTGGGAGACATCTCCAAATCCTTCCTGGACCTCACCGACCTGGAGGAGATCAACACCTACTTCTCCTTCAACATCAGCTCGGCGCTGAGCCTGACCTCCACAGCGCTGAGGGCCTTTGGGGCACGGCCCGGCTGCAGCAGGAGCGTGGTGAACATCTCGTCGCTGTGTGCCCGGGAGCCGTTCCCGAGCTGGGCGCTGTACTGCGCCGGGAAGGCTGCCCGGGACATGCTGTTCCGGGTGCTGGCGCTGGAGGAGCCCGGGGTCCGCGTGCTCAACTACGCCCCGGGTGAGGAGAGCAGCTCCCGGGTGGTTATCCGCCTTATCCTGCCTTTGGGAATGAAGATTCCTGCGGCCCAGCCCTGCTCCTGTCCCTCCAGCCCTGATCAGCACAAGTGGGACCACAATTCCCCGTGCTGGATGCAGCAGCTGGGCGCAAACACCATCTCTCAGCCAGCTTTTCCATCGGGATCACAGAATTCCAGACTGGGTTGCGTGGGAAGGGACCTTAAAGCCCATC
>VXAZ01001834.1:80836-139999 GCA_013399875.1 Gymnorhina tibicen | reverse complement strand
CCCCGGGGGGAGGGTCATGGGGACTGATGGATGCTGCTCCGGGGTGGGGGAAGGGAGGACCAGGATGGTCACTGCGTCTTCTGCTGCTGCCAGCGGGGAGAGGTGGTGCTGGCTCATTTGGAGCCTGGGAAGGGTCTCCTGGCCCTTCCAGCAGCTCTCGGCCACCTCCTGCTGGGCCTTTGGTCACCGGGGCAAAGCCGAGGGCAGGGCCAGGCTCTCCAGGCCCTCGGGAAGCACAGCCAGGTGTAGGAAGNCTTCCCTGGACATGCTCCAGACCCTTTCTTGTCATGATGGCCCCACCCATTTGCATTCCCAGTCAACTGGGACATTCCCAGTTATCCAGGAGTGCTGATAAATGATGGAAAGGTCTCAGTGAGTCCTTCCACCAGCTCTCCCAGCCCCTTTGGATGGATGCATCCTGCCCCATGGATCTGTGTGTGTCTCAGCAGCATTTCGGGTCACTGTCCAGTTCCCCTTGGATTATGGGGCTTGGAGCACCTGTCCTGGTGGAAGGTGTCCATGGAAGGTGTCCATGGAAGGTGTCCCTGTCCANTCAGTGAGTCCTTCCACCAGCTCTCCCAGCCCCTTTGGATGGATGCATCCTGCCCCATGGATCTGTGTGTGTCTCAGCAGCATTTCGGGTCACTGTCCAGTTCCCCTTGGATTATGGGGCTTGGAGCACCTGTCCTGGTGGAAGGTGTCCATGGAAGGTGTCCATGGAAGGTGTCCCTGTCCATGGAAGGTGTCCATGGATGGTGTTCTTGTCCATGGAAAATGTCTCTGCCCATGGAAGGTGTCCACGGAAGGCGTCCCTGTCCATGGAAAGTATCCCTGCCCCTGGAAGGTGTCCCTATCCATGGAAGGCTGTCCCTGCCCATGGAAAGCCCTGCCCTTGGAAGGTGTCCCTATCCATGCAAGGTGTCCATGGATGGTGTCTCTGTCCATGGAAAGTGTCCCTGCCCATGGAAAGTGTCCCTGCCCCTGGAAGGTGTCCCTGTCCATGGCACGGGGTGGAATTAGATGGGTTTTAGGTCCCATCCCACCCAAACCATTAAAGTGCCCCCCATGGATTGATCCCTAAGGAATGAGACGAGGACAGCAGCGTTTGCCGAGGAGTTTCTCTCGAATTGTTACAGACCTGCAGCCAACTGAAGGTGACCTGGCAGGTGAGAGAATTTGGGAAATGCCCCAAAACCCTTTCGGTTATATCACAGAAAATATTTTTCAGAGGATCTCCAGCCTCTGGTTGCAGAGCCCAAGCAGCTGCGGAGCTCCAAGGCCTCTCAGTGCCCTGCTCCAGCTACCCCACGCTTGGCATTTTCCTAAATCCAGAATTCCAGCTCTGCCTTTATCCCCTTGCTGCCCTAAGGAGCTCTCTCCTGCCAGGGATTGTCTTCCCATGCAAGTGTCCAAAGATTATCAGCTCAGCTTCGTTAAAACCGACAGACGAAGCTCGTGGTTCTCCTCAGCAATACCGGTGTTAAAGCTCTTTCCTGACAATTTCCCAGCTCTCCCCAGCTGAAATCCCTCCGTGCCCCGAAGCCGGACACACTGGTTGAGAGATGTTCTCGTGGCTGAAGTACAAATGAATGATTCATAAATGACTGATTTTCAGTTTTCTGCCCAAATCAGAGTTGGGGGAAAACAATTTTGAGAGAAACCTGAATTTTGTGACGTTTTCCCTCAAATTCATAACAAAACTTGAATTTAAGAGTTGACCAGTACAGTTCTCTTCATTTTAGGTTTCTCTCAAGTCTTTTTGATCCCTCTCTTTTAAAGAAACACTCAATTTTCCTAAGAAAAACGTTGTATTTAGTCAAAATGTTTTTCTCAAAACCATGGAAAGTCTCCTGATGGCTCAAGATTAGAACCATGGAATCATGGAATGGTCTTAAATTAAAAATAATTTAATTTCTCTCCTGTCCTACAGCAGCTGGAGGTGAGTGCTGGTGGCCAAAGCTTCCACAGCAAAGAAGAAACAGAAAAATCTTCTGGAATGGATAAACCTCAGGAGCCAAACAGCCAAATATTCCAGAACAGCCAAATATTCCAACTTTACTCCCTTTCATTGTTCCAAAGAAGGGAGAAAAGATGGAAATGCTTTGCCTGTGACAGGACCCATGGTCAGCACTTTCCCACCAGAGCTGGATCCCAGGGCTGCTGCCTCACCCCGGGCTGGACACAGAGAAAGGGGAATTAAAAAGCACCAGATCTTGAATTTAATGTACTCTCCATTTTCCTTAAACAATAAAAATGGCGGAAAGTTGGAATATTTGGCTGTTCTGGAATATTTGGCTGTTCCGGCTCCCGGGATTTATCCATTCCAGAAGATTTTTCTGTTTTTTCTTTGCCATGGATGCTTTGGCCACCAGCACCCACCTCCAGCTGCTGTAGGGCAGGGTAGAAATGAGAGGATTTCAAGGTCCCTTCCAACCCAAACCATTCCATGATTCCATGGTTCTAATCCTGAGCTGACAGGAGACTTTTTTTTTTTTTGCCATGGATGCTTTGACTACCAGCATCCACCTCCCTTCTGCCTTCCCAGAACATCTTTTTTAGACAACAGAAATGGCGGAAAGTTGGAATATTTGGCTGTTCTGGAACATTTGGCCGTTCTGGCTTTGGAGGGTTTTCCATTTCAGGAGATTTTTGCCAGGGATGTTCCTGCCCTCAGCTTAAATGGGAACAACTGATTGGCCCTAAGCAGAGCAGCTTTCAGGATTTGTGGGGCAGCTGTGGGGCTGCAGCTTCCTCACTTCACTGGACCGGGCAGTGCTGGCTTTGTGGTCGGACTTGATGATTTTAAAGGCCTTTTCCCCTAAACGATCCCGTGGTTCCGTGGTTTGGCGGTGCTGGGTTCATGGCGGGACTTGATGACCTGAAGGCCTTTTCCAACCTAAATTCATGATTCTACAATTAAGGGCGGGAGTTTTTAATCTCACTTTTGGGAAATCACCACAGCACAGCTCCGCTGAGGAAAAATACGAAGCAAAGACCTCAACATTTGGTCAGGTGGGAAGGAGGGAAATGTGGCATTTGTGGCTGGAGCAGGGGGCTCCCCTGGCCCAGGGTGTCTGTGGTGCTCCGGAATGAGCGGTGATAACAACGATGATAACAGAGCCAGCAGGTGGGATAACAACCCCACACCTGGGCCGGGAGGTGACCCCCATCCCCTGCGTGTCCCAGCCTGTCCTGGAGCAGAGCAGCCCGACAGCTCCCGAGCTCCAGCCCCGTGGTCATCCCCACACCAATCCCTCAGGAGCACTCCTGCTCTCACCTCCCAGTGCCCCACAGGGACCCTTCTGGAGCCTCGAGGCAACATCAGTGACATCTGGCAGACAGAAGGAACTTCCTCTTGATCCTGCTGTTTGAAATCTTACGGTCTCGAAGCCTTTTTTTGGGGTTTTTGGTGGGTTTGGTTAATGCTGAGCCCACAGGGCTCTCAGACCCTCAGCACTTCCAGCTTCATAAAGACTGGAAGGTCAACCCCCAGCACGGCACCACCTCCAACTCATCGCCAAGTTGTGAGTTTGAACTTGTGAGCTTCTGGGAAAGCAGAGGGTTGCCCACAGCACCAGAAACCTCAAGTATTACACCAAAACCACCAAAAACCTGCAAATAAAAAGCTTTGAGACCGTAAGATTTCAAATAGCAAGATCAAAGGAAGTTCCTCCTGTCCGTGTTCCAGAGAGAGGAGGCACCAAAGGCCTCTGCAGGAGCTGAGCCTTTCTGCCCTGCCCCGGAGAAGGTTTGCTCAGTGTGGGAGGGGCGGGGCGGGGTAAATCTGAGTTTGCCACAATAAATTCAATTCCACACCAGCTCCAGAAAGGTTTTAGGCTGGTACAGGAGCACCTGTGTGGTGATCTCAGGGCACATGGCCTCACCAGGTCGGGACCTTCCTCGGGGAAGGGCCAAAGAAAATTTCTCCCTGGCTTCCTGGAAGAACCCTCACGTTAGAGGACGCAGACTTTTCTGGGAACATCCGAGCCAAAGGACTGGTGGAAAAGTCACCAGCCAACTTCAAATACGGCCTTGAGAACTCCCAAAATTGCAGAGTTTGGTTACGATCCCTGACCCTTGCTGGAATGAAAAGCACCTACAAAGACACTCAGAGTTTCTCCTCTCTTGGGAGAAAAAAACAAATCCTACTTTTGAATGTGGACATTACGAAAAAGTTTCCCTTTGGATGAAAACGAGCTCTTAGGTCCATTCCAGCAGGAATTCCTCCAGCAGCTCTGTCAAGGAAGAAAGAATTTGCTGCTGTTTGCTGAAGACACCAACCCCTGAATTCTCCCGGTATTCAGGAGGAATGCCACGATGGGAGATCGGGATTTAGGGATGCCCTGGGTGCTTTAAGGAAGCTGAGCGAGTTCCTCAAGACCCCAAGCTCCTGCACATTTCCTTCTCTCGCAGACCACCAGCCTCACTAGGAACAGGCTGCTGGAGCCAAATGATTTAAAAAGCAATTACAGATAATTATATCTGTGAGATGTGATTCATAAGGCATTCTCAGCCCTAAGCAGGCAAGTCTGGACAACTGATTGCCTTCCTTTGTATCCCGCACCTCTTGGAGCAGTCAGAGTTGTTTCAGGTGAGCCAAAACAACTCCAAATGCACCAAAAAGGACAAATCCAACCCTGTGTGACAAGAGAGGGGTAAGGCAGGAAACAGGCAGGTAACACCCGGGGGTGAACCAAATAAAGAGGCCTCTGACCAGGAATTGTTGGGCTTGATGGCATTAAAGGTCTTTTCCGATATTGATGATTCCTGTGCGGGGCCAGGAGTTGGACTCGGTGATCCCTGTGGGTCACTCATCATCCCAGCTCAGGGTGCTCCGTGATTCCCAGCAAGCGGACGGAGTGCTCAGGGTGGGCTGGCAGAAGAGGGGAAAGGACTTGGCTTTCAGGCCCAGAGCAAAGCAGCAAAGCCAAGGAGCCACCGGAGGACTCCGGAATGGCCACGGCAGGGCAGGAATCCTGGGGGGAAGTGCTGGGGAGGAGCCCCTCTGTTTACAGTAGGTGCTGCTGAAAGGTGTCTTGAAGAAAGACAGCAATTAACAGGCCTGCAAAAAAATGGCTTCTTTCCACAAAGAGCCTTTTAAGTCTGTTTTTCGAGCCACTCTAAGGGTTAATGTTTAGCTGTTTATCCGGACTTGTCGGATGTCAGCTCTTTCTTTTGACTCCTAATGGCTTATAGCCATCAGGAGGTGAAGACTCCTCAAAAGAGCTGGTGTCAGGAATGTTTTTTTATGCCCACCAGCACCCACACACCTGCAGCAGCCTGTGCTTGCAGGGGGATAGTTTACATACTTGAACCTGTCTCCCAGGGCCGGGGATATAAACATGAAACCAGATCCCGTCTGACACCGCTGCCGAGCCCCTGGGCGCTCCAGAGGGGTCCCTGCTCCCACACCCGCCCCGCTGACCACACCAAAGAGCTCAGGCCAGGCCCCGCTGACCACACAGCGCAGCTCGGGCCAGGCCCCGCTGACCACATTGAACAGCTCGGGCCGGGCCCTGCTGACCACCCAGAGCAGTTCGGGCCAGGCGCCGCTGACCACCCAGAGCAGCTCGGGCCAGGCCCCGCTGACCACATTGAACAGCTCGGGCCAGGCCCCGCTGACCACACCGAACAGCTTGGACGGGGCCCCGCTGACCACATTGAACAGCTCGGGCTGGGCCCCGCTGACCACACCGAACAGCTTGGACGGGGCCCCGCTGACCACATTGAACAGCTCGGGCCGGGCCCCGCTGACCACGCAGAGCAGCTCGGACCGGGCCCCGCTGACCACACCGAACAGCTCGGGCNCCGAACAGCTTGGACGGGGCCCCGCTGACCACATTGAACAGCTCGGGCCAGGCCCCGCTGACCACACCGAACAGCTTGGACGGGGCCCCGCTGACCACATTGAACAGCTCGGGCCAGGCCCCGCTGACCACACCGAACAGCTTGGACGGGGCCCCGCTGACCACATTGAACAGCTCGGGCCAGGCCCCGCTGACCACACCGAACAGCTTGGACGGGGCCCCGCTGACCACATTGAACAGCTCGGGCCAGGCCCCGCTGACCACACCGAACAGCTTGGACGGGGCCCCGCTGACCACATTGAACAGCTCGGGCCAGGCCCCGCTGACCACACCGAACAGCTTGGACGGGGCCCCGCTGACCACATTGAACAGCTCGGGCCAGGCCCCGCTGACCACACCGAACAGCTTGGACGGGGCCCCGCTGACCACATTGAACAGCTCGGGCCAGGCCCCGCTGACCACACCGAACAGCTTGGACGGGGCCCCGCTGACCACATTGAACAGCTCGGGCCGGGCCCCGCTGACCACCCAGAGCAGATTGGGCCAGGCCCCGCTGACCACCCAGAGCGGATCGGGCCGGGCCCCGCTGACCACCCAGAGCAGCTCGGGCCAGGCCCCGCTGACCACCCAGAGCGGATCGGGCCGGGCCCCGCTGACCACCCAGAGCAGATTGGGCCAGGCCCCGCTGACCACCCAGAGCAGCTCGGGCCAGGCCCCGCTGACCAGCACCCCCAGCTCTGCTGCTCCAGGTTGGGGTTTTAAGGCCAGAGCCCGGAAAATGTTCGGCACCTCTGAGCGCCGCCGGTGGGGAAACAAAGGAGCGCTCCCAGGAGCGGCCATCAGGAACCAGCTGGGTCACAAATCAGAGCCTCGGGGACAGGGAGCAAAGGCAGAACAAAGGCACAGCCCCCGGAGCCGTCAGGGCTCTGCTCACTCCTGACCTTCCCCGGCCCTGAGGTGTCACCGAGCCCAATAATCACCCAAACAGGCGGAGCAGGTGGAAATTTAACCAGCCTGAGGTGTCCTGGGGGCTCCTGAGCAATGATAATGGAGTCCCCGAAGGCCAAAGCCTTCCTCTTCATGTTCCTGCTCCTCTTCCCCTTCCCCTTGGAAATGCCCCCGGATCCCTGGCAGTGTCCAAGGCCGGGTTGGACACTGGGGCTCGGAGCAGCCTGGGACAGTGGGAGGTGTCCCTGCCATGGCAGGGGTGGGACTGGATGAGTTTTAAGATCTTTCCAACCCAAACCATTCCATGATTCCATGATTTTATGAAAGACGTTTGCTCCCAGAAGAAGTGACCGAGATCTCCCAGCTCCAGAGCACTGGGGAGCGAGTAGGGAAATGCTTTGATTTTGAGATTTTCAGAAAGAAGTGAGGGGAAAAAAAAGACATGGAAATGGGAGATGCCATGATCCAGAAATGTTCTTTGCTTTGCCAAACTGGTTCCTCCTCTCCTGGTCAAGAGGAGTTTCAGTTGTGCTGGGACATGAATCCAAAGGGCACCGCAGGGAAGAGCTTCCCAGTGAGTCTGGGGAATGGAGGTGGCCCTGGGACAAGGCAGGTGCTGCTTCTGTGGGATCGCCACCAAGGATTTGCATCTGGAATTCCAGCAGGTGGAGCAGGCAGAAGGGAATTACCGGGACACAACATCTGCTGCATCCCAGAAGGAGAACCTAAGAGAGCATCACACGGTGGCAATGAGGAGTTACGACACAAAAAGGAGAATCTGGGGGTTTTCCTGACTGGGATGTCCCAGCCACGCAGGGTCTGGAGTGTTTGGGTTGTGTGGTCTCTGCAGAAGCACCAGACTCTGACCTGAAGCCCTCCCTGAAGCAGGAGGGAGCTGGAGGCTGCTGGATCAGCAGCTCAGGACAAAGCACCACTGGAAGGGGAGGAGAGGACTAAGCCTGGCCTGTCCCTCCCTGTGTTCTTCGGGAATACCTTCACCTAGGAATGCTCTGAACTGCCTCGAGGAGCTTTTTGGAGCACATGAACCTGCCTCTGTCCTTGCCTTGAAGGCACCAGAGATCCCCAAAAAGCTCTGCTGTCACCTTGACCTGGAGTTTATCCCATGGAGGGTGGTCTGACCTTGCAAGCTCCAAAGCAAATCCAGCTCCAGGTCTCTTTCTGCTGGTGGAGATGATGCCAGAGAGAAACTCCAGGTGGGAGCAGGAACTGGGGCAAGAGCCCGTCATGGAATCATGAAATGGAATCACGGGGTGGTTTGGGGTGGAAGGGACCTTGGAGACCATCTAGTTCCAGCCTCTGCCATGGGCTGGGACACCTTCCACTGGAGAGAGGCTCCTGACAGAAGAACCTGTGCAGGAGACCTGGGATGGGTTGGGAATGGTCCATGGACATCTACAGAGCACAGGAACAGCACCAACAGCTCCCGTGATAACAAACAAGAGCTCATCACCATCCTCTGGAGAGACCCTTCCCACCCCTGGACCATCTCCCTCCAAGCCTCAGCACAACCACAGACCCAACCAAACCACTTCAGGCCACCGAAATCCTCCCAGTAATGCTCCCTCCGTGCTGGCAGGCTCCGGGAAGCAGCTTTCCTGCTTTCCTGCTTTCCTGCGCGGTGCAACTGGAACGGAACTAAAAGTTCTTGAGGGAATTAAGGGTGGGGCCAAGGGGGAGGTGGTGTGTGAAGTCTGGATCCTTGGGAAACACATCCCAGAGCTGCGATCCCTGTCCCAGCAGCTGGAGCGGGTGAAGGAAAACCTGGGAAGGGGGGAAGGAGCTTCTGCTTGGAGCTGCCCAGGGGTGGTGAGAGCAGGAGAGGAAGGGAGAAACGGTGAAATAATCCTGTCTCAAACCAAGGGAGAGCAGAACCTTCCCAAGGGAGTGGCTGGTCAGCCCAGTGTGGGGTCCAGGCTCCCCACTCACCCCTTGGGAAGCAGCCTCAGGCCAGCAGTCCCTGTTCAGGGATCACCTTGGGGTGCATGGGTGAGGACTCTGCTGTGCTCCGTGGCTGAGGGGCCATCTCTGCACAGAGCATGGAATGTTTAGGTTGGAAAAATCCTGTGAGATCACAAAGTCCAACCATCCCCCAGCACTGCCAGGGCCACCACTGCCCCGTGTCCCCAAGTGCCACATCCACACGGCTTTAAATCCCTGCGGGGATGGGGACTCCCCCTGGACAGCTGTGCCAGTGCCTGACCACCCTTTTGGGGGAAGAATTTTTTCCTAAATCCAACCTAAACCTCCCCTGGCACAACTTGAGGCTGTTTCCTCTGGTCCTGATAAGGACATGAAGCAGCAGAATTGAGCACTTGGTCTCATGGTGATCCTACTGGGGCTGCAAGTACAGTTTGGGACTTCCTTAGGCCTTTATCTCTTATCAAAGATGGGCTGGCAACTTCCACTGGACTTCTGTGCAAGCTCTGTGTGCAGCCGTGGCAGCAGCACCCTGCTGTCCCCAAACGTCACCTCCTCTCCCACCACTCCGCCCTTCCATGGGAAGCACAATGCTCTGGAAGGGTCACTCACTGTCCAGGCTCTGACAGGAACGAGTCCATCCTTACTGGGTGACCAACACTGAACACACACCTCATTGAGCACCACCATCCTTCATCTGAAGGCCGGAAAGGGGCTCAACACCTTCCCAAACACCTCAGATTTGCCCTCAAGTCCTACTTGAACCGTGTCAGTGTTCAGCCACTCGCTGTCACGTGAATCCTGGGGGTTCTGCTCAAATAAATCATTTACGGCCATTGAAGAAGCCCCCTGGGATCACCTCTTCACTGGAGGTCCACGCGGACAACAAAGATGCTCTTGCCTTTGTCAGCAAGGGAAAGGCAAGAAGATAAGCCACAAGATAAACCAGAAGATAAGACAGAAGATAAGCTGGGTCAGCATTCAGGAGAGGAACCTCAGATGAACCTCTTGGTGCTCCCGAAGCCACCGGTGGAGCAGGAGGAAACAACCTCCGAGGCACAGCTTGAATCCTCTGCAGTCTTTGGGAGACACTTCCCACTGAGCTTCCAGCCTCCTGCCAGCCCTTCAGGACCTCGTGCCACTTCTTTGCTGAGAGGAGCTCCTTCCAAGCCCAGCCTCCATCCCAAGGGTTCCCAGACTCCCAGGAAACCGTTCCCCAGCCCCAGAAGCAAAGCAGAACTTCTCACTTCTCAAACATTTTTCCCCATGGCAGCTGGCAAATCCCTTCCCTGGCTTCTCATCCAACTTGGACAAAATTACTGCAGAGAATCCCTCCTGCTCCCCTCCCCCCCGTGCGAAGCAATCCCAAGGGAGGGATGGTTCCATGGGGACCCCCTGCTGGATTGCATCTGATTTCCCTCCTAAGTATGGAATGGGGAAGCGTCTCGAGGGCTGTGGCGGTGACCTCCATACAGCTCTTTTGTCAAGTGCCATTTCATTAAAAAATCAGCCTTTTAACTGTGGACACATTTCAACCTCACCAAATCTGCTAATTATTGACAGTTGGTGAAGAGGAGATTTCACTTGTTCCTCCTGTTAAACTGCATCTAATTAGTAATTACTGGTTCACTGTCATCTTTACTGCAATAATCCCACTGCACATTGGCTCATTAACCTTTTGCTTTTCTAAAGCAGCCTGCCAACAAGATGAAGGCTAAAACAGATTGGAAAACAATAGCTCAGCCTTGGATTTTAGGCTGTTTATTCCCCTTGTCCTGGAGATCCAAAAGGAAGATTATTTTTAAGGAAAGGCTTTCGGCCGAAATCACCCTCATTCCGGAAGACGCCTCGGTTTGCCCTGAGCAGCACCCAAAAAAAGCCCTTTAAACTTCCCCCAGGTGAGGGCAGGAGTGTCCAGGTGGCTGAAGGCTTCTCTGCCATTCTCCAGCTCCATCTCTCCATCTCCCACCTGCTTCTCTCCCTCTCTGCCCCCACGACCCCGCTGGGCACGGGATGACACGAGCTCCTCGTGGATGCTGCAGGAGGAACGATCTGCAGGAGCAGGGCCCACAGGGCGGAAAAGCAGCGGAGCAACCCCGTGGTTCTTTCTTCTGCTGCTACACTGAATTTCATTTGCACAAGTCCCATTTTCGGTTTGGAGCTGTCACAGCTGTTTCCATTGGCAGTGCATAGCTGAGTAGGAGTTGTCAGTGGGGATGCTGCAGGATTGGGAGAGGGAAGAGATTCCCCGGGGGGCATGGGAGGCAGTTGGAGGTTGTGGGCTAAATGCATTAACTACATGTTTCTCCTAAACTTAAGAGCAGTGAATTACTCAGTGCATATTGATGGGTTTGGGAACCAGAGTTAACACTGTACTGGGATGACAGGAACGTTTCTCAGCAGCTCCAGCGTGAGTATTCCCAAGGATCCATGGTTTCATGGCTGATACGAGGGGTTTATTTTTGTAACGTTCTCTTTCAAGCCATAATATCTAGAAACAAGCTGTGATTCTGGAGCAGAAATCCAAGCGGAATTTCATCCCTACAAAACCCAGGCTGGGTTTGGACCCAGGAGAGGCTCAGGGTGCAGCAACCTCCCCAGCACGTGCAGGTTGTTCACCTTCAGGATTCCCTTTCCTGGTGCCTCTGTTGGCAGCCAGGGCTGAGCTCTGATTTCACCGGAGTTGTGGTGACACAGGAATAACTCCGGAGCAGCTACAGCTGATGGGACAAGGTGGCTGCATTTACCCAGGAAATTTATTAAACCTATTGCAAGGCTTCAGTCCTGCTGGAAAACCAACTGGGAGTTTGAGCCCCTTTAGGAGAGAGGACCAAGGGTGGCCACGCAAGCTCCTGGCCCCAAACCACTCAGTGACACCTCAGCCTCTGTCTCTGCTCCCCGATTTACAGAAGGTTGTGAATGTGTGACTAAGGGCAGAATTTGGCTCGGTCACAATTCCTGCAGGGGTTGCTGCTCAGACCACAGCCATGTTTTCGGAACGGAACACGTCCCTCACACCTCGTTGTTGGTTTGCTCCCCGTAGCGCTCGGTACCACAGCCTGGGCCCGTCCTGCTGCATCCGTGACTGAGGCCATGGGAAAAGCAAAGACATCTCCACCTGCACAGAGATGATGTTTAAACACCTCTAAATTCCTTATCTGCCAAGACAGAACCATGGAATGATTCACGTTGGAAAAGACCTCCAAGGTCACTGAGCCCAACCACTGGAGTTCACGGTCTGGTGATGAGTGCCCAGGAACTCACACTCCCTGCACGGAGACTTGGATTTCCCATCCCAGGCTGTGAAGAAATGGATCCAGAGAGATTGTTCCAGGTAAACCACTCACTTTGCCCACTTGAGCATCCCCACAGAAACCTCCAAAGAGATTTTGGAGAATGGGGGAAATGTCCTTTATAAACACTCACCCACGTTCATAAAATGGGAAAACAGCTTGTGTTCCCCTGGAGAAGGGAAGGCTCCAGGGAGAGCTCAGAGCCCCTGGCAGGGCCTAAAGGGGCTCCAGGAGAGCTGGAGAGGGACTGGGGACAAGGCCTGGAGGGACAGGAGCCAGGGAATGGCTTCCCACTGGGAAAGGGGAGCTTGGGCTGGGATCTTGGGAAGGAATGGGTGACTGGGAGGGTAGGGAGGGACTGGGCTGGAATTCCCAGAGCAGCTGTGGCTGCCCCTGGATCCCTGGCAGTGCCCAAAGCCAGGCTGGACACTGGGGCTGGGAGCAGCCTGGGACAGTGGGAGGTGTCCCTGCCCAGGGGTAATGGGATGAGCTTTAAGGTCCCTTCCAATCCAAACCATCCTGGGATTCCGAGACTGACCAGCCCCAGCTGCGTGTGGAGCACCTGATCCCGTGGTGTGAGCAGATGTGGACCCAGCTGTGCAGGGGTCTCACTGCCTGGAGCAGAGCTGGGATCCCAGCAGGCAGAGCCCCAGCAGGCTCTGGGAGGGTTTCTTTTCCCTGACACGGCGCGTGGGCAGCGCTCGTCATCCTGTCTGATCCCTAATCAGCGCTGATTCATGTTTACACTGCTGAGAACATCTCAGCTGCCTTCAGAAGGTCACTCCCAGCGACGCCGTCGTTCCAGGATTGCCTGGTGCCTGCAATCCCAATATCCTTTGAGGCAAACCAGACACGAATTCTCCCTGTGGGTTAGAATTCATTCAGCTGCTAAAATCAATGTGGTTTTCCCTGCTGGAATATCAGATACCACAGAGGAGAAATTATCTGTCACCCAGAAAGCCACAGTTCTGGTGGGAGGTGTCCCTGGTCATGGCATGGAACAAGACGGTCTTTAGGGTCCTCCCAGCCCAAACCATTCCAGAATTCCGTGGTTTTGGGGGAACGGTGACAATGCCACCTTTGGGATAAATGAGGTTGGCGGTACCTGCTGTGGTCTTGCTTCCCTGATTATCCTGGAAGGAGACCCCTCAGGAAAGGCCACGGCCACCTCCTGGTGGTGCAGCTGCCTTTCCTGGAAACAGGGAGGAAATTGGAAATTTCCAGGAAGATTGCACCAGGGAAGGTTTAGATTGGATATCAGGAAGGAATTCTTCATGGAAAGGGTGGTCAGGCACTAGAACAGGAGTGGAGTCCCCATCCCTGGAGGGATTTCAAAGCCCTGTGGATGTGGCACCCGGGGACATGGGGCAGCAATGGCTCTGGCAGTGCTGGGGGAATGGTTGGACTGGATGGGCTCAGAGGCCTTTTCCAGCCTTAAAAACTCTCTGACTCTCTGGAAAAGGAGCAGAAGGGATGCTCCGTGCCCAAGCCTCCTTCCCACGGGAAGGCTGGACACGCTCCAGGCTCTACCTTGAGCAGGTGCGAGACCTGGCAACGCTCCTCAGCCTTTCCCAAGCAGAACCTCGGAGCAGAACTTGGGATCAGAGCACAGACCGATGGCCAGGGAGCCGAGCTGAGCTCCTGCCAGAAGGACCGCCAGGCTCTGGGGGTGCACGGAGCCCGGGAGAGGCAGGGGAATCACACTGCTCCTGCAACTGGGGCTTGTGCAGCTTCTGACTGCAACGCTGTGTCTGCTCCTGATGGAAGGGCTCCAAAAACGATGTTGACTAATTAGAAAAAGTTTAAGGAAGAGCCATATGAATCATTAAAGCTTCAGCAAACACGTCTTTTAGCAAGAGACTCCAAGACTGAGATAAATTCGGGTTCTTAGAGAGAAGGGACGGTTTTCTCTCAGCCTGGAGACAGCAGGAAGGACAACAGAGAATTCCCAACATGTTTGTCAGTCAGCACGCGACTGTACAGCAAGATTCCCTGTCTGGAAGTCATGGATAAACCCACCCAGACTGAAAAAATACGAATTAACCTGCAGACAGGGATACAAACTCCTGATCAGCCCTTCCACCTGACACGAAAAGAACCGCAGCAGAGTCCTTGTCTGACAGAGGTTTTATCCCTTAGGAATAGAGACCTTCTCTGGAAATGCACAGACTCACCACCAGGAAAAGCTCCAATCACCAAAAGTCATGACTTACAAATAAATCCACCCGACCAATTTGCTCAGCTGAACTGGCCCGAGTGATTGCATTGGCCGTCCCCCGTTTCCTTGGCTGGGTTTCCTCTGTTCGCCCCCAGGCTGGGTCTTCCCAGGAGATGAAAAAGGAAAAGCCCTCAAAGAAGCTCTGGGGAAGAACATCCACCTCAAATGGATGGTCCAGGCTCTCGGCTTCATGGACAGAGCTTGGATTCAATATTTTAACTCCAAGGAACGCCCACTGTGCGGGAGAGGGGCCTTCACCTGCCCGGTGAAGCTGCCCTGGTCACGTGAGGAACACTGAAACCAGCTCCATCCAGGAACGGAGGAGGACCCACAGGAACGGGACTGACATCCAGGAGGGCAAAGAGGCCGTGGTTTATACCCCTTGTGAGACCCCCCCAGCTGTGACCGGACTGGCACTGACCTCGGACATCTGCGGGAAGAGGCTGATGGCCAGGGGCAGGGCCAGGCCAAAGGCAGCGAGGCACACGAGGCTTTGGACCGGCAGAATCATCCGGGGACGGGACCTCAGGAGCGAAGTTCTGCAAGGGAGAGGCTTGGTTAGAGAGCTCCATGGACAGGGGAGTGCAGGACATCATCGGATGGACACTGGTGCTCACCTGGACCCGCTGGTCCCCCCCTCCCTCACCGGGGTAGGGCCCTTCAGAGAATCATGGAATGGGCTGGGTTGGAAAGAACCTTAAACATGATCCAGTCCCACCCCCTGCCATTGCAGGGACTCCTCCCACCATCCCAGGGTGCTCCAAACCCCGTCCAGCCTGGCCTTGGGCACTCCCAGGGGTGGACACCCCTTTCTTAGCAGGGCATCACCAACTTCACCCACACACAGCCCCCGGTTCCACCCATCCCACCCTGGGGTGAGGCAGACGAGGTGACCCGGTCACAGGTGTCACCTGCAGCAAGCTGGAGCTGATGCCCAGGGGGCAGAAGGAAATCAGGCCCTTGAGAGACACTGGGAGCTCTGGGAGCTTTGGAAGAGGCACTGGAAAAGGCACACACGGCTTCACCAGTGGGGTAATAAAGCTGTAAACTCGACAATTTGTTAAAAATCCAACATCTGCAGTGGGTGACGAGGATGCTTAACATCTGCTGCTCCCAGGGGACGTTTATGAGTTCAAGACTTGCAAACAGCAAACACCTGAAGATACCTGCGAGGTCAGGGTCTGGTAATGACCCAAAAGGGACCCTTCTGATGGAATTCACACCGGAAAACTGGGACAACATTTGGCTGGTAGGAGCTGGTTTGTTAAATATATCCCAGGAGCCAGGGCCTCAGGCAGGTTACCAGTGTTAAAGGGGAAAAGACAATTCTTGAGGGATTTATTCTGGAGCCATTTACTAAAAGGATCCCTATCACTCAAGTGAAAAAAAATGAGAATATGAACCGACAACTTGACAGGGAGTTTTGCTGGGATGTTCAGTGTGTATGAGCAACGTGGAGAGGGAGAGGATTTGCTGCTGGGTTATTTAGGACCCAGGGAACGGCTGGAGCTGGGTGAGGGCAGGGTCAGGCTGGAGATCAGGAAAGGCCCTTCCCCCAGAGGGTGCTGGGCACTGCCCAGGCTCCCCAGGGAATGGGCACGGCCCCGAGGCTGCCAGAGCTCCAGGAGCGTTTGGGCAGCGCTGCCAAGGATGCCCAGGGTGGGGGTGTCGGGGTGTCTGGGCAGGAACAGGGGTTGGAGGGACGATCCCTGTGGGTCCAGCTCAGGATATTCCGGGATCCCATGATCTCCTGGTTAACTCCTTCCCTCTGGGGCAGTCACAGGAGCGCTCCTTCGGCGAGGGAAGGTCCCAGAGACGACACCAAGCCCTGAACATCCCTGTAGTGACATCACTGGGATTAAACCATTCCCAATCCATGGAGCGCCATTCCCAGGTGCCAGCCAGCCCTGCCCTGCCTTGGCATGGGTTTGCAGCCAGGCTGGAGCCCAGGTCACCCCAGCCCCTTGCTCCACGTCCAAACGCACCTGGGGGAGCCGATGAGTGGGAATCCATTCCCTGCTGCTGTCTGGGCACACTCAGCCCCCTCGCCTTGCTGAGAGCTGCCTTCGTCTCAGGAGCTCGGGGGACGTGGGGAGGGCAAACACTGCAGAGTTTAACTCCTCCAGCAGCTCAGCTCCTCGCTAATAAGCTCTCGAGACGGAGTTGATCCTATCAATTTGTGCTGTGAAAGTCAAGCTTCTGTTCTCCAATATTGAGCTGCTTTGTGCTGCTCTGAGCACGACTGAATCTCAAATTCTCTCAGAGAAGCCTGCAAGGCTTTGTCCAAGCAGGAAAGGTTTCCTGTCCAAGCAGGAGAGTTTTCCTGTCCAAGCAGGAGAGGCTACCTGCTCCACACCCTTTAACACCTGTCCCGGTCCAGGACTGCCATGGATGAGCTGGGATTATCCCTGGGATGCACAGAGGCAGCTCCTGGAGCTGGTTTTTCTCCTGCTGAAGCTGCTGTGATCTGTGAGAGCCCTCGCTGGGGCAATCCCAGGAGCAGCATCCTCCGAGCCTCCCCGGGGTTCAGTTTAGAGCCAAGGCATCGCTGCTGACACCACCCCTGGTATCTTAATTTGGAACTGCACCCTCTGTAATTACTGCCCTGCTGGGGCCCTGATAATCACCCAAGGAAAACCTCAACCAATTTAAAATGATCCCGGGTCCAGCCCCCAGGTGTGACTTCCAGGGGTGCTTCCAGCTCAGGCCAGTTCAAATTACAAGGGCCGACCTCCTAATTAGGAAGAGTTATGGCTTGATTTAAAAAGGAGAGCAGACTAATTAACACATGTAGTGTAATGTCTTAATTGGGATTCAGATTGGAGAATTTGTGTGGTTCAGAATAAATGACTCATAATTAGTCAAGAGGTCCAGTTTTCTTCTGTCCCTGGGATTCCTGCTCCCGACACAGAGCTCAGAAGGATGGGAAGTTAAATATTGCATTTTGTGAGCTGTCAGCTGCAATGCAAATCCCTCTTTTCACCCATTAACCCCCCGTCGGAAGGGAATGACGAGGAGCTTCCAAAGGGTTTCACTGCGGAGGATCAGCACAGATTAAAAATAAATAGAATTAATACCCACGTGGTGAAGGGGGATTTCATTTGCAGCGCCGCCCCGCGTGCTCTGCCAGAGGCTGGGGCAGGGAACGGGGAGGTCTGGACCTTCAGAGCCCCCTGGCAGCCCAGCTCTGGCAGCTCCTGGAGCCTAACAAATCCCAGGATGAGGAAGGCTGGGAGGGAGGGCGCCCAGCCCAGCCTCCCTGCTCAGGCAGGTTTCCCTGGAGCACAGAACTCAGGGCTGTCCAGATGGATTTTGAGCATCTCAGAAGATCTCAAAAAGGAGATATTAAAAATCGGATCACTGAACATCTCCAGAGATGTTCAAACAGCAGGAGGTGTTCAAAAAGCAGGTGAAGGAGCCTGACTTATGCACAGGAGCAAACCCCATCCCACTCCACCGTAACTCTGCAGAAGTATTGGTGCTGGTTCACAGGAGAACGGGAGTTTTAGAGGTTTCACCCCACACACAGCACAGGAGCAGCTTTGGAATTCAGCCCTGGATCGGATTATTCAACAAGGAATCGGAAATTTTGCATCAAGAGGTCTCATACTGGAAAGCTGCAGGAGGACAAGAGAATCATGGAATCATGGAGTGGTTGGGGCTGGGAGGGACCTGAAAGCCCATCAGGGACACCTCCCACTGTCCCAGGCTGCTCCCAGCCCCAGTGTCCAGCCTGGCCTTGGGCACTGCCAGGGATCCAGGGGCAGCCACAGCTGCTCTGGGCACCCTGTGCCAGGGCCTCCCCCCCTCCCAGGGAACAATTCCTTCCCAAGATCCGATCTAAACCTCCCCTCCCTCAGCCTGAGACCATCTCCCCTTGTCCTTTCACTCCCTGCTCTTGGGAAAAGTCTCTCTCCAGCCTTTTGTAAGCCCCCTTTAACATGTTTATTTCATTGTCCCCAACTTTAAAAACCAAGATTCTTGGTCTGTCTCATGGCATAACTGGTCCATGTCTCTCCCATGACCTTTGGATGGCAAAGAAAAATATTCCAACAGTTCCCTGCTTCTCTTCCTCTTTTCCTTCAAGCTTTGTTCCTTCACCCCTTCAAACCCCCCAATGCCTCTTCCTGCAGCCGTTTCCCTTTACAAACGTTGCCGAGAGGACACCGAAGGAGGCAGGAGATGCTGGGAACGTTCGGGCTGAGTGCTGAGGGACGCACCTCAGGCAGCCGAGCCCGCGGCTCGCGTCTCCCCGGTGTCCGTAGGTACCAACACACACAGACAGTGCATCTGCTGCGCGGAGACAGAGTGTTGTAGCTCTTGTAAATACACCTTCATTCAACTTTCATCACATTGTTCATTAGTGGTTTAAATTCTGCATAATTTGGCAGCTGCCTCTGGCGTTTTTCAGGAGGTGCTGTAATTTATTCCATATGGAAGTCAGGCGCTGCACTCCGAAGGAGTTATCGGGTGCAGTGAACCAGGGCTGTATTTGTCGGGGAGGAGGTGTCAGATGCTAAACTAAACATGACAGGAGTGAACCCAAGTCTCCCAGCTGACAGATTCTGTGGGGTTTCTGTGGTGTTTGCTATAAACAGGTTCAGAGGCAGCGCAGACACCGCGAGACGCCGGCGCCGCCGCGGGGCACGGGGAGCGCCGGGGCTGGAGCTCAGGGGATCCCGAGGGATCCCGAGGGATCCCAAGCTCTTCGGAACACCCCTCTGGTGCGCCAAGGAAGTTCGGGATGCCCAGATCCCCACTCTGCTGAGACCCTCCCGGAGCCTGCCGGGTCTCTCAGCTCAGTTCCCGAGCATTTCTCCCTCATTTTGGGTCATTTTGGGGAATCTGAGCGCTACTGGCGACCAGCAGCTCTGCTGTCCCACCCAGCCAGGCCACCACTGTCCCCAGCCCGGAGCTCCAGCCCTGTGCCCCTCCAGAGGACACAGCAGATGCAGAACGAGGGAGGTTCTTTTGGGGGATTTTTGTGCTTGATTGACACCATTAAAGGAGCAGTTTCCGTGTTTACTCCGGGAACAGCCCCAGCACCGAAGGTGTCACTGCTGGCAGCTGCTGAGCCCAAACAAACTTCACCGAGGGCTGAGCTGGACGGGGACCTGGGAGGAAAAGCACCTGCGGGAACATCCTGCGCTCACTGACAGGGGAGTATCGCCAGGAAAAGTCCACGGACACTGGGGCCAGGAGGGCCTCCTGCCTCAGGCACAGCTCTGCAGTGACAAGCGCGGTCCAGGCTGAAGGAAATGCCCTTCAGCACCACAAAGCACGGGCTGAGCACTGGCCAGCCCCCAGGAAAATCCTTTCTTCCTGGTGCCACTGATTCAGCTCAGCCAGAGCAGCTCTGCAGCGTTGATCCAGCCTGGGAGCACCCTGATTTTGTGGGATTTACAGGAAAACAGCCCTAGGAACTGCTGCTTGAGGATGATTTGGAGATGAAGAAGAGCAGAAATGCGCCTCTCCCATGGACACGACTGTTCTGCTCCCGTTTCTCCCTCAGCCCCTGCCCACTGCCAGCAGTTCCAGCTTTGTCTCCTCCACAAACACTCCAAGCCCTTCTCCAGTGCATCCTGACATTCCCGAGCTCTTGGAACCTTCTCAGCCCTGCTCTGTGCTTCAGACCCTCTGAAAGGTCTCCTCCGAGGGGCACAGAGCAGGTTTAAGGTGAGGATGTAAGAGGAGCTCAGGTTCTTCAGTCTCCACTCAGAGATCCCCCCAGCAAGTGCTGGTGATGGGCTGAGCTTCTCCAGCTCTTGGCCAGACACCAGCAGCCAAAAATTTGGGCTGTCCCACCACAGAGCTGAGACTGAGGCTGCGCTTAGACCTGGACTGTCCCACACAAACCAGGATGGGCTGCAGCTCTGCAAGGGGCAGGGCCCTTGGATGGTGGCTGGGAGCAAACGGCTCCACTTCCCAAATTTCATCCTAACGACCAGACAAAGGATCCACAGAAGCGTCTGGAAGAAGGGAAATAGGGACGAGGAGCCCAGCTTCCCGCAGCTGTCCCCACACCTGTGTGACACGGAGGATTCCCACCGCCAGCTCCGTGCCACCGAAGAGTTGCCCTCACCCCACAGACACGGCCAAACCAATATTTTTCCGTATCAAAGTTGCCAGCACGGATATTATTTATAAAACCTCAATGAGAATACATCTGCACAAAATAACTGACACCGTGTTCCCTGCATGGCATATGCAGGCTGAAAATAAACATTGATTCTATATGTTCCCTGCTCCAGCAGAGCGTCCAAGCAGCAGGAAATGCATGAAACATGGGGAAAGAATGGGAGCGCGGCAGTGGGAGGGAACATGGAATTACTTGGAGAGCAGAGAAGGCGGCCC
The DNA here is from genome assembly GCA_013399875.1 of Gymnorhina tibicen. NCBI lineage: Eukaryota > Metazoa > Chordata > Aves > Passeriformes > Artamidae > Gymnorhina > Gymnorhina tibicen. Next base: position 119,441 of record VXAZ01001834.1, on the reverse strand, counting down.
CGGGAGTTAAAATACACAGCAGGCAGAGAGACGAGAGGAGCCAAGAGAGCTGAAAAAAATGGCACAAGAGACGGGAGAGGCAGCTGGGGGAGTTAAAACATGCAGATGGAGAGATGGCTGGGAGAGAGGAAAGACATGGAGCCGAGCGGAGAGACGCGGCCGGGAACCGGCCACCTAAAATAAACTTTGGGAGCAAACGAGGCAGGGAGATTTCCTGGGAGCTGGAACGGCTGCTGGGAGCAGGGGCTGGGCCCTGGAGGGGTGGGAGTCCCGCCCAGCTGAGCACCATCACCACCTCTTCCCAGGATCATGCCAGGCACGGGAATTGTCCCCTCCTTCCCACAATCCCAAATGCAAATCCATTGGAGGAACCATCCCCTCCTTCCCACAATCCCAAATGCAAATCCATTGGAGGAATCATCCCCTCCTTCCCACAATCCCAAATGCAAATCCATTGGAGGAATCGTCCCCTCCTTCCCACAATCCCAAATGCAAATCCATTGGAGGAATCATCCCCTCCTTCCCACAATCCCAAATGCAAATCCATTGGAGGAATCATCCCCTCCTTCCCACAATCCCAAATGCAAATCCATTGGAGGAATCATCTCCTCCTTCCCACAATCCCAAATGCAAATCCATTGGAGGAATCATCTCCTCCTTCCCACAATCCCAAATGCAAATCCATTGGAGGAACCATCTCCTCCTTCCCACAATCCCAAATGCAAATCCATTGGAGGAATCATCCCCTCCTTCCCACAATCCCAAATTCGAATGACTTGGAGGAATCATCCCCTCCTTCCCACATTCCCAAATGCAAATCCTTTGGAGGACCCAGACTGTGACTCCTGATTCCAGCTCTCCAAATAATGAGTGACACCTTCGTCCTTCCCATTCATCGCCCCTGCAGGGATTTCCAGAAACAGTGCCTGGATCTCACCCCATTAAAAACGCCCTCCCCCAACTCAAATCCTACTAAATTAAACAAGTTACACTTTTCCCCAAATGCTCCAAAGGTTTTTTTTCCCCCAAACTGAACTTTCACCTCTGCCTGAGGCCTTTGGGAACCAGTTCTAAGATCTGTGAGTTGACCTCAGACCCCTCAGGCACGGGCAGGGACGCTCCCCGTGTCCCAAGGGTGCTCCAGGGGTGCCACCACCTCCGGCAGCGTGGCCAAGGCACCCCTCACTCCCCATCCCTGCTGCTTCTCACTCCCAGCCTTGCAGGAATCCGCGGGGATTTGACGGGAAAGGAAGCAGGCACAAAGCTCCGGGGAGAATTCACGCAGGCAAAAGCAGGGCCTGGATATTTTTATACCCACGGAGTTTCGTGGCAGCGAGAAGGAAAATTTTCTCTCCCAAACGTGAATTAAATCTTCCAATTGGTTAAAATGATGATGATTTTCTGAGGGCACCCTCCTGTAAATCCACAGATAAAATCAGTTTTAGTAGGGCCTGCCCTGAGCACAGGTGCATTTAGCAGAACTCACATCAGCCCAAGGATTTATGACGCCCCCGAGGACAAAGAAATGATTTATTGGTGTTATTTTGCTCCAAAGGAGGGAGCAAATTTCACCACCGGTTTTTCTTTGCCCCCAGGTGCCAATCCAGTTTTACTGCCAGGTTCATTTCGGCTCGGGGATGCCCCGGGACGGGCCCTCAGTGTGCCCTGCTGCAGACAATCATTTAAAAAATAAATTAATAATTTAGAGAGGTGTTTTCTATGAATTTCTCTGAATTTTTCACACGTGAAGGATTTTATCTGTGGATACCCAGTAAAGGTCTTTTGAAGCAATAAAATCATTTGTCCCGGGTGCTGATCCTTTTTGGGACGGTTACATGGGAACCAGTTGGAGCAGTGGGAACACACAAAACCACCTCGGTGCAAAGCCTCAGTTCCTACACACAACCTGGAGCGAGCCCTGAGTAAATTCTCTCCCCACGAGGGAAGAGGCTGCCGAGGTTTTGTCCAGAAGGAGAATGAATTCAAAGTCAAAACGTTTTGCACAAAATTAGGGGGGGGGTGGACTCTGCCCCTTGTTGAAATTGAATGGTCTTTAAGGTCTCTTCCTGCCCACCCAATTCCCTGATTCCATGATCACCTCTGGCTGAACGCCAGCCGAGCCCTTCTAATCTCTGAGGTTCGCTGAGTGGAGAACTGGAACTCATGGAGAGCTTCCCACTGATTCCAGAGGGTTTTGTCTCACTCTGCCCTTGCACCACGGGTTACTCAAACTGCTGGGGGGCCAGGAGTTAAAATAACCACGTCAGTGTACAACTTCAGCAGGCCGGACATCGGTCCAAAATGACGGAATACGGAAATTTAAAAAGTAAAATAAGTATTTGGTGGACGAAATTTGAGGGGGAACCTCGTGGCTCTGCACAAGTCCCTGGCAGGAGGGGGCAGCCAGGGAGGTCGGGCTCTGCTCCCAGGGAACAGGGACCGGAGGAGAGGGAACGGCACCAGGGGGGGGTTTAGGTTGGATTTGGGGAAAATTCCCTCATGGAAAGGGCTGTCAAGCATTGAAAGAGGCTGCCCAGGGCTGGAGTCCCCATCCCTGCAGGGGTTTCAGAGCCGTGTGGATGCGGCCCCTGGGGACGTGGCGCGGCGCTGGGGACGGCTGGGCTCGATGACCCTGGAGGACCTTTCCAACCCGAACCATTCCATGATTCCATAAAATATCAGAGCCTGACACCCTCTGAGGACCTTTCCCCTCGGGAATTCCCCTGCCCCTCGGGCAGACTCACTTCTCCAGCACGGACATGATGATCGGAGGTAGAACCAGTATAGGCATGGGCAGGACCACCCTGGTCAGGGCTGTTTCCAGCAGGGCCTGCGGAGCAAACACAGACAAACACGTCCGGACATCCCAAACAAACCCAGCACGGAGCTGCCGGGCTCAGGATCGGCCCTGCTGGGTGTTTTACGGGAACGAAGGGATGGGCAGGCACTTCCAGCTTCGCCAGGAGCTGTTTGGTCGCAGCGTTCCGGGTCACAAACCCAGCAGAGGACACAGAGACACCCAAGAGCTTCCCCGGTTTCACCCGGCGGGACCAAAGGTGTCCGAACACCCCGGCACGTTCCTGCCCACGCCTGCCAGGGTGCCCGCAGGGAGGGGGCGAGGTGGCACAGCTGCCTGGAGGTGTTGTGGGGGAAATGTCATGGGGGAAACGTTGTAGGGGAAACGTTGTAGGAAAAGTGTTGTGGGGGAAATGTTGTAGGGAAGATGTTGTAGGGGAAACGTTGTAGGGGAAATTTGCAGGGGAACTGTCCCACCATGGGCTGAGCAGCAGCTTCAACCCTTCCTCCCTCAGCTGAGTGTCAATTCCAGCCCCGTGCACTCCCTGGTTTTCCTGATTTCTCTCCCTGGGGGAGTGCAGCCCCTCCCTGCTGCTCCAGGGACTGTTTTCAATCCCCGCTGGTTCGCTGCAGGGTTTTGTGACACATGGGGCTCTCCTCCCCAAGGAAAACCCCAACCACGGAGCTGCAGCTGTCCCTCCACTGACCCTTCCCTCCTGGCCACTCACCAGAAGGAGCAAACAGAGCAGCGGGATCTGGATTTATTGAGGCCCAGAGATCTTCCAGGGCCTAAAGGGGCTCCAGGAGAGCTGGAGAGGGACTGGGGACAAGGCCTGGAGGGACAGGACACAGGGAATGGCTTCCCACTGGGAAAGGGCAGCTTGGGCTGGGATCTTGGGAAGGAATTGGTGGCTGGGAGGGTGGGGAAGGGCTGGGCTGGAATTCCCAGAGCAGCTGTGGCTGCCCCTGGATCCCTGGCAGTGCCCAAGGCCAGGCTGGACACTGGGGCTGGGAGCAGCCTGGGACAGTGGGAGGTGTCCCTGCCCATGGCAGGGGTGGCACTGGAGGGGCTTTGAGGTTCTTCCCACGCAAACCATTCCAGGATTTCATGTCACAGGGACATCCATGGCACAACAAACCCTCAGAGAGGGACAGAGGTGTCACACTGAGGCTCTGCCACAATTTACGTGACAAGAAGCAGGATTAACCCATCCAGGAAGAAGCACTGGGGCTGGGTGGCAGCCGAGCAGAAGTTCCCAGAACTCCCAAATTTTCAGTCTAAGCTCCACCTCCATCGCTCTCACAGCACCTGCACTTTCAATCTTTATTTTCTCTTCCAACCACCAGGATGGAGAGGGGACAGCGGGTCCTGGAGCCAGCTAATGCCAGTGAGGAAAACTGGCTCCAAGAAGCGTCTCTGAGCCCTCCGACAGATTGTTTGAATCCCCCTGTTAAACAACAATATGGAGAGACACGAGAGATCCCCCAGCTCCTGCCGAGGACTGCGGAGCCGTGCATTAATTGCTGTCTCTGGAGTGCCTCAGGAGCCTTGGACAGAAGGAGGGAGGGAAATGCCAGCATTATATTATTAACTCCCGTGCCTGGGCGTGTGCTGGGTACAGCTCCGCGTCTCAGCGAGAGCCCACTTGGAAACAACAGCTCAGGAGGATGCTCAGGAGGCAGGGCTGCTCGGAGGGGCGGAGAGGGAGCAGCTCCAGGCAGATGGCGCCGAGCGGGTTCCAGGGAGAGCAAAGCAGGTGCTAACGAGGGTGAAAACACCTGGCTGCCCTCAGCCAGCTTCGGGCGGCAGCTTTTGGCGCAGGGCTGGCAGGGGAAGGGGTGAGAAGCTGCTCAGCTCAGAGCCCGAGCCCTCCTCGTTCGGGAAAAGGTGTGAGGGATCTCTGCCGGCTATTCCACAAGGAATTCCTGCGGAAGCATCAGGCACGGGATGTTCCCAGTGTCGATCCGTGCCCCTGGAAATCTCCGAGGCCGGTCCCCAGATTTCCCCGCGCGACACGAGCCCTCTGGAATGCTGATCTCCTCCATTCCCAGCTCTCCCAGCCCTGGATTCCAGTGGCTGTGGGACGTGCTGAGCCTGGAATGAGCCGTGTCCCAGCTCACCCTGCACCTCAGGTACTCACATGTTTGGCAGCGACTCTGGAAGAGCCGACGATGTTCCCATTGCTGTCCAGCACGTCGATTCCTTCTTCCAGCTCCGTGTGCCTCATCAGGACAACGTTGCAGATGTTGGCACTGGCTGGGGAGGAGAAAGGCAGGAGGATCAGCCCTGGTCAATCCCCACTGGCAGCCTCTGTGTGCCCCGACAGCCCTCCAGATCTCCTTCCCTCAGTCTGCTGAGGAGCTTCGCTGAGTTGCTCTGATCCCAAAAAAAAGATGGGATTCTCAAGGAGAATAATAACCAGTGTTTTCTTTTTCCTCTGGGAAAAAAGAAGGGCAAATAGGACTACAGGAAGGTCTAGTGCAGGTTCCCCTGCCCGTGGTTGGGACTAGAAGGTCCTTGGGGTCCCTTCCAGCCCAAACCACTCCATGATTTCACACATTTGAGGGGGAAAATGGCTCAGTGCACCAGGACCTTTCCGACCCCCACTCCTTGCCCAGCCTGCAGCTTCTGAGGCCCCGAGATGACCCCAAATTCTGTCTCTCAAGTCCGTTCAGGAGCTGGGGCTGAGCACCTCCCTCCCACGTGCAGCTCCTCGCCGGGGCTCAGGCACTTCCCAACTTTTCCCAGAGAAAAGCTGCCAATGCCCACAGAACTTTTGGGCTGATGGAGTGGCATTTTCCAGCACCCCCCCCACCACATTTCCCTGCAAACTTTCCACCCAGAACTGAGACAAACCCACTGTTGCTGCAAGCACCAGTGCCTTCCAAAAATGTGTTTCTGCACTGCTTGATGGGTTAATATTCGCTAATTAATCTCAATTCATGTCATATAACAAATGTCTAATTTTTTGAGGGTGGTGGGTGGGTGAGCCCTCTCTGAAGGCAGCTCTGTGCAATCAAGGATGATTTGTGGTGACAAATGCTCCTTCCACTCGAGAGGGAGAGGAACACACACACACGCACACTCTGTCTCTCTCTTTAATATTCCAACTACCAGACCACTCTTCCCATCTATCAAAATATCCGTGTTCCCAACCCTTCAGCTCCTGAATCCCAGATCAAAAACAACACAGGCCTTTCATTTAAAGAAACTTTAGCCCCTGTTTTTTTTCGTTTTTAACACTCGCGTGCCCCGTCCTTGTCGTTGTCAATCACGACCGAGCAGACAAAACCCCCCAGGTTCAGCTGCTTTGGCCAAGGACGCTCTGGCACAGAGCTCCTGGCAGACCCGGGATGGGGTGTCCGGACCTGGCGCTCCCAAGATGCTTTTCCGAGGCTCTGGATTCCCTGACCTGGTCCCAAACCCAAAAGCTGCTCCCAGCCCGTTCGTCTGAGACGAGCGACTCACGTAACTGCTCCCCTTCTGCTTCCTGAGAAAGCTGAAAGTGCTGCTAATTATGGCTAAACTTGGATTTTATGGACGTCTCAAACGCACGGGGGGGTGAGAAATAAATAAATATACGTGCAGACAAAGTGATCCGCAGGATTTGGGAAGAAGCTGTGATAATACGGCCTGGAAACTGCGGCTGTGAGAACACTCTGAGGCACCCTGGAACCTGGGTTCAGGCTCCACACCGAGCCACCACCCCACTCCTGGGGGTTTGTAGATATTTCTTCTACCCCAGGGTGCTCTCCACACTCTAAATCTGTCCTTGTGCATCACCTAAACACCACAATTTTAACCCCACACACACACAAAAGCCCAAGGAGAAGAAATCCTCCCTCTCTCTCCCTTCTCTCCAATGAGGGTCTTGCTATCAGCTTTAGTTTCCTTCAGATCAGGTTCAGGGTGCAATTTTGGGGTTTTCTGAGAGGTTTTTAGCCACAACCATCTCCAGTACAAGGCACAGCCTCACCAGTGACACCCTGACCCTGGGAACACACCCAGTTCCCGGGAAGAAAAGGGTGAACTGGGATCCCCGAGATCCTTCCCCTCCTCATCCCTGAGAAGGGATCCAGCCCCTCCTTGCTCAAATTCAAGCTCCAAGACCCTCCTCCCCTTTTCCTGCTCTTTCGTGGAACCCCTTCACCCCAGAGGATGCTCCACCACCAATCCCAAACCCCGTTTTCCAGCGGGGCAGCCTCTGGCTCCGCGGAGCCGTGGCCAGCTCCAGGAGCTGCTCACCTGGGTTGGCTTCCTGGATCCAGCCCCTGGACCTGGGCGGGATTTTTTGGACAACTTGGGATTTTCGGCCACTACAAATTAACTTTGGGGGAGGGTGGGGGCACGGCCTGGCCCAGCACCACTCATGCTAAGTGTGTCCTCCAGGCAGAACTTCTGCAGGTGGGAGCTCGCTGATGGTGCAAACACAACCTCCACGTGACCTGGAGACGACACACCCCGTGCAGAGCAGCTCTGAGGGCACCGGGACCTTTCCCAGCACCCATCCCGGCTTCCCAAAGCTCCGTGGAGTCCTTAGGGACATCCCTGCTGGGAGTCCGGGCTGCCTTCCACCCCAGCAGCAGCGGCCCCTCCCTGTGGTAGCTCGGGATGGGACCCTCACGCCTGGATGTCCCTGCAGCTTCCCAGCTGCCCCCAGCCAGCACAGCTCTGGAGGTCAGCGGAGAGGGAGGCAAGGAAGGGATGGGGAAAACTCTGCAATTCCACAGAATCGTGGGATTATTAAGTTCGGAAAAGACCTCTAAGATCGTCAAGTCCAACCATCAGCCAGCACTGCCAGATCCACCAGTAACCCCATCCCTGAGCACCACATCCATGGGGTTTTTTGGAGCGAGAGCTTTACCCCCGTGTCTGGCTTTTCACGTAGAAAAGGAGAATTTCTGCCTTTTTGCTGGGGGCTGGAGGCTCAGAAGGAACTGGGAGACACATCTCAATTAAAGGGTTCGTCCAGGTCTGCAGACCACAAACCAGCAGTTAGTGGGAGGATCCCTCATGTCCCGGCTCGTAACGAAGCATGACAAATAAAATATTAGCTGGAGAAGCAATTACAGGCTAAACAAATTAATTATGGGCCCTCAATCAATGCCAACACAAACACCTTGGTGTGAAAATAGAGCGGCAAGGATTTCCTGCGTGTCTTTGACTCAAACCCCGCCTCAGAGAGGCCTCCCAGGGCTTGAGCTCATCCCTCGTGCTCTCCTGGTTATAAAAACCCAAGGAAAGCTGAATCCCTTGAAAACACATCCCAGAAAAGTCCCAGTAAAACAACAACAATGTCCACAGATCACTCATGTACAAGGAAAGTGCTCAGTGCAACCCCCAGACCACAATCCCCATCCCCCCTGCTCTGCAGGCAGGGAAAGCAGCTGCTTTCCTGGCAGAAAAGAGGGGAAAAATCCAGCAACTCAGAAACTGAGGGCTGGAGGGACACAGCAGCCAGTTCTCTGCCAGGAAAGGGGCAGAAAGACCGAGAGCAGCACACAGGTAAAGGGGCTCAGCAGCCTCGAGCAGAGCTCTGAAGATGTGGCACTTGCACAGCAAAGGAAAAGCCTGAAAGGAAAATTTGGCATGAAATGGCTGAAAAGGGACCTGGAACAGGGAGCAAGCCCCATTTTTGAGCAATTTCCTCCACACTTGGGCAATTTTTGCACCATCTTCATAAACAAACAAGCTTATGCAGAACATTACCCCAAAGCCACTGGTGATTTCTCCAGGGCTAAAATAACTCAGCATCTGCTGAAGGTTGTAACCACAGCGCCCAGCAAAGGCTGAGTCCAGGGCGTCCCTTCCCCCAAACCCTGGGCTCAGAGAACACCAGTAAAATGCTCCACCAAGGCAGCCTCGATCCTGCACACACTCGGGGCTGCTTTTAACCAGTGGCTCTCAGAAATCCAAGCATTCAGAGCAGAACCATTTCTTTGCATTTTATTGTAAAATAACCACAGTGCTGCTGCTTATTTGAAGATTTGATTTGACGCAGTTCAACCCAGATGCTGCAAATGAAATGCCCTCAGATCGGAACGGTCGAGGAGCAGCCAGTGCTGATCACTTTTGAAGCTGCTTCAGAGTGGAAAGTGCAGCTGAAAAGCCTCAGGAGCTGCCTCCACCAGCAGCTTTGCGGCATTTTTCTGCCAGAATTCTGCTTTGCAGAGTCCCACCCCTGCCTGCCCCAGCTCAGGGAGTGCCACTGAGGGGACACGAGCAGGAAGGCAGGAGCTGTGTCCATCCCAGCGGCTTCTGGCCACCTGCAGGTTTGCAGCCACCACTTTGAACATAAAGAAAAGGAGTTGTTCCTTACCGACAGCAGGGAATGGCACAAACCTCTGGATCAGGAGCCGAGTGGCCGGGGTAAACTTGTTTGCTCTCTGGATCAGAACATTAAGGCCCACCTTGGAATGGAGAACAACAAACCAGAGAAGCAGAAGGTTAATGACCAGGAGCAGGGCAGGTGGCACAGCTTGGGGTCTCGGCCCATGAAGGAGCATTTGAGAACTAAACCTCCCCCCCTCTGCAGGGTTTGGCTGTGTTGGGCTCAACCCTTTAGTCAGTAAAGGGTTAAATCCAATTCCTGATCTTAAAAGAAGGGTTGACCCCAACCTTTGGGCTTAAGTGAAGGGTTGAACCCAACCCTTGGGTTTATGAGAAGGGTTGAACCCAACTGTTGGGTTTACACAAGGTGTTGAACCCAACCGTTGGATTGAACCAAATCATTTGATTTAAATTAAGGATTGAACCCAATTTCCGGGCTTAAATGAAGGGTGGAACCCAACTGTTGGGTTTAAATTACGGATTGAACCCAACCGTTGGGTTTATCCCAAGTGTTGAACCCAACCATTGGATTGAACCCAACCATTGGGTTTATAAGAAGGGTTGAACCCAACTGTTGGGTTTAAATGAAGGAAGAGTTGAACCCATCACCGGGTTTAAATTAAGGATTGAACCAACTGTTGGGATTGCACAGAGTGTTGAACCCAGCTGTTGGATTGCACCAAACCAGCGGGTTTAAATTAAGGATTGAACCCAACCGTTGGGTTTAAACCCTCTCCAGCTAAAAGACAAGCCAGAAACCGCAGCAACAGCATCCAGTCCTTCTGGAAATGCCCTTGGCTGCATTTTGACCCAGTTCACCAACATTTTCCCCATCCAGCACAAAATCCTTGGGACAGGCAGTCCTCACCTGGCCAGCAAAAGCCCAAATTTCAGTGGTGGTGGTGGTGGCCCAACACAATGAATTCCTTCTCCAAGGGTCTGGACCACACCACCCCATCCAGCGCCAACATTTGGGCTGTGAAGTTTATTATAACCACAGATTTATTTTTGTTGCCTCGTCCAACCCTTGAGTAACGCAGAGCTCTCCATAGTTTTTCATGGATCTGAGTGGTTGTGGATGTTCACAGGAACAGCACAGAGGAGTCGCCGCCTCCTAAGCCCCAGGTTGGTTACAGTGAAAGTTTGGAGAATCTCCACCAAAATTGGCTTTGAGCACAAGTGGGGTGAAAAATTAACCAAACCTATTAATGGGGAATGACTTCTGTCTTCAAATAACTCTTCCTCACAGTGTTTTCCCATTTTTCATCCCCAAAAAAAAACCCCGAATGCACAAACAAAACCCAACACCCCCAACCCGGGAATTTTCGGCTGGAAATGGAAGCCTTGAGCAATGTGTGGGCCAGAAGTTTTCAGCCAAAAATGCAGCAAAATTTAAAAAACAAAAATCAGCCAAAGCCAAAATGCTGCCAGAGAACAGCGATTTGGGGGGGGTTGAAAGAAAAGAGAAGCCTGGGAGAACGTATTTTGCAGGCTGCTACATTATCCGTGCACATCCCAGCACATCCCGGCGTGCTGGAGCCTGGGAGGAAGAGGTGGAGAAGCACAACTGCTGGGTAAGCCCTGCATGAGCACAGGGCTGCTTTTCCAGCCCCAGGAAGTATTTCCAGAGCCTTTCCCAAGGTTTTCACCCAGACCCCGAGCAGGAACTCGTCCTCTTGTCCTCGGCAAACGCGGCTCTAGAGCTGAGCCCAAGAGAGCCGTGGTGATTCTGCCTAGTGTGGACAGCAGTGAGGGTTTGTCTTGATCTTCTGACCCCCTCAAAAACGACTGAATGATTTTTGGTTTTACATTTTCCAATTGTTAGGATGAGTATTTTCAAAGTCTGAACACATCCAGAAACTGTAAGACAGTCTAAAATGCGTGGCTTTACAAGAAGACAGTTTTAAGCCTGGCTTTGCTGGTCTGCCCCATGGGTTTGGGTATTTAAACTGGATATGGTTAGATTAATGTCAGTGACAAATTTTGTGGGGTTTGCAGCCTCTGTTTGTAGGTTTGATGGGGGATTTGACCATGAAGTGGAAGAGCAGCAGCTTTTGAAAGAGAAAAGCTGAGTCTGGGGGAGCCACCGCTGTGAGGGCAGCGAAACAAAATCATCTTACTTCCAGATTCAATGTGATGAACTCAGTCCCCACTTGCAGCAACCCCCCTGCTGGGAATCTGAAATTAAAGTTGCTGGGGATTTAAATCCCAGCTCCCAAACTCCCAGCACAAGGACTGGATATTGGAAGCTAATGAGGGTTTGTTTTCCGCAGTTTGGAAACTGCTGTCGCCGATCTGTGAACTCCTTCCCACAGGTGGGATGAGGGTAAACAGGGCAAGGGCAGGAACTGCTCAACCTCAGCCACCAAAGCAAAAGGGCCATCAAGGAGATGTTAATGAGTGTAATTACTTGGGGCTGGCTGAAGGATTTGCTGTTGAGGCAAATTCATCATTAAAAACCAAGCCCGGGTTTGTTATTGTGATCGTGACCCAGTCACTGAGCGGGATCTGCAGCACTGGTAGATGGAAACACGGAACAGAGTCAGGGGGGATTCACCTCACCGAACCTGGCACAACCATGGAATCACTGGAAGAGGCTGGAAAAGCCTCTAAGATCGAGTCCAACCATCCCCCAGCACTGCCACCACTGCCCCATGTCCCCAAGGGCCACATCCACACGGCTTTGAAATCCCTCCAGGGATGGGGACTTCTCCCCTGCCCTGGGCAGTTGTGCTTGACAACCCTTTTGGCGAAGGAATTCTTCCTCATATCCAACCTAAACCTTCCCTGGCACAGCCTGAGGCTGTTCCTCCTGTCCTGTGGCTCCCCTTGCAGCTCAGCGTCTCTGGGCAACCTGCTCCAGTGTTTCACAGAATTCCAGAATGGTTTGGGGTGGGAGGGACCTTAAAGAACATCCAGTCCCACCCCCTTCCACTGTGCCAGGCTGCTCCAAGCCCCAGTGTCCAGCCTGGCCTTGGACACTCCCAGGGATGGGAGTCATCCACAGTGCACATTCCCACGCTGTGACCCAGATCAAATCCAGCTTTTTCCAACTGCCTGGTTTGCTGAGGTTTCCTCCTCCAGAGCACTCCCTTGACATGGCTGAGGGAGCCAGGGGAAGCTGGACACAGGGACACATGGGTGGACACAGGGACACGTGGGTGGACACAGGGACACATGGGTGGACACAGGGATACGTGACACCAACACTTCCTAACATCCTGCAACACGAAACCGGGATCAAACACCATCAGTGGGAGAGAAACCTCACCCGGGGCTCTCCTGTGCCTCTGGCAGCACCCTGCCCTCCCTCCCTCCCTCCCTCCTCCTCAGGTGCCGGGAATTCCTGCCATTTCTTTAGCTCCCGCTTTTGTTTCCAGCAACAACAACACTCCCTCAGCAGAAGGACAACGTTTGTGACATTGGTGCACTTTGAAGCCGGAACCATCAGATCCTGTCAGGGACCAACATTTCTGACTCCTTTCCTTCTCCTTCTTGTCTCAAAGAGTTCTGACCTCATGCCCACCGAGACACCCATTCTAAAACTATGGGAATTTTTAAAAAATTGCCTCTTTTCCCCCCTTTTATGAAGATTTTTGAAGCCTGAGAGATGGTTTTCAATGCCTGACGTTGGCAAGGACCGAGCCATTTGCTAAAGGTCTAAACCCACACCTCTTAAACCAGGCCCAGAGCACTAAATCCATCCAAGGAGTTATTTCACTCCATATGGAGAGGGAATTTCTATAAAATAAAGGAATCTCAGGAGTCCAGCAAGCATCAGCTGGTGGATGACACCACCCCAACGTCGCTGAGCCGCTCTCCAGACTTCCTGAACTGTGCTGGAGAATCTCCACTGATTTAAGGGATTCAGCTTTGGGGCACCCCTGAGCATGGCAGCTGGAGCTGGCTGCTCCGAGGGACCTGGAAAGTCAACTTGGAAAGAGGGACTGGCTCCAGAGGGGGTTATCCTTCATCCCCCCAGCCACCAGATTGGACTAGAACTAATTGGATCTGATGAGTCCCATTCAGCCAAGCTGGAGAAAAGAGCATTAGGAGAAGGAAAGAAAAAACTCATTCATTAGGGCTGGGAGGTGAAGATGGAGGCAGAGAGATGGAAAACTGGGCTCCTTCCCAACTGGAGCCTTCCCAAGCCAAGGAGAACAGAATGGAGGAGTCTAAAGGAAGGGAAAGCAATAAGGATCCGAGTGGGGAAGGAAGTTGGAGAGGAGCAAGGGTAGGGGAAGGAGGAAACATCACTCCCATGACAGTTCCAGGAGGGATGACCACAGCAGCCCCACAGTCGGATGCTCCAAGGGAAGAAAATGGTGTAGTCTGGAGCAGGAGTGGAGGAAAATGGGATTCATGCTGATAACGAGACAACCTTGGTTTGGGAGATGATGGAGAAAGGAGGAGGGGGGGCCATGCCCAAGACAAGAGGTTGTTGCCTCAATACCAGGTTTTCCATGCACCTGGGACCTGTCTGGAGGCAGCACCGCTCCTGGGGGTCGTGGGGATGGGCTGGGGCAGGCCCTCAGGAAGGGATGAGAACATGAGAACAAACCTGCTGGAAATGGAGACATCCCAGTGAAACAGGACAGAAAATGCTGCACAGAGGCACATGGGGTTTGGGAGGGCACAGCTGTGGAATCACAGAGCAAGTTGGGTTGGAAGGTACCTTAAAGCCCATCCAGCCCACCCCTGCCATGGCCAGGGACACCTCCCACTGTCCCAGGGTGCTCGAAGCCCCATCCAGCCTGGCCTTGGGACTGCCAGGTGCTCCTAACTCCGGGGGCAGGGTGATGCTGGGCACTGGGAGCATTCCCAGAGAACCCCGTGTCCTTGTCTCCCACTGCACCAAAGGCTCAAGGCTGTGCCTTTGGGAATGGCTGCTACAGCTCCGGCCATTTCTGGGCTCTGTGGAATTGCCGGGATGAGTTTCCAGTCTGAGAGATCCAACCACTCCCTTCTGGAACCTGAGAATCATCGGGGAAGGGGATGTGCAGGAACAGGAGCTTTGGAGCAGAGAGACGCAGACTTTCGAGCCAGGCACCGCTTCATTTTGAACTTAAACTTCATTTAAAACAGAAGTTTATCACCAGCTTCCCGGATCCACTGGGATTTTCCTCCTGCTGCCCATGGAGGAGGGAGCCAGGCCTCGCTCCATCCCCTCCCATCCCTCTCCAGCTCCTGAGTGTTTCCTGGCTGCCCTGAGGAGGACGAACAGAGGCAGCGGGAGGGCTGCAGCTCTCCCGGCTGATTATGGACATCACACCCCATTCACAGGCTGTCAGCGCAGCCTCGCAGACAATTATCGGGAACAAGGAGCTGGGATTGGAAAAATCCACAGGGGCACCTCCACCTGGAGAGGAGAGCGAGAAATGGCGTGTGAGAGTTCAGCGTGGGAGCGGGGAGGGAGGAGCAACCCCGGGATGGTGGAGCCATGGCACGGGAAGGAACGGGATTGCTGGCACGGGAAGGAATGGGATTGCTGGCACGGGAAGGAATGGGATTGGTGGCATGGGAAGGAATGGGATTGGTGGCATGGGAAGGAACGGGACTGCTGGCACGGGAAGGAATGGGATTGCTGGCATGGGAAGGAATGGGATTGCTGGCATGGGAAGGAATGGGAATGCCGTTGTGGCTTCCACCCTGAGCTCCCCTGGCCCAGCCTGAGGCCGTTCCCTCTCCTCCTGTCCCTGTTCCCTGCGAGCAGAGCCCGACCCCCCCGGCTGCCCCCTCCTGTCAGGGACTTGTGCAGAGCCACAGGGGCCCCCCTGAGCCTCCTTTGCTCCAGGCTGAGCCCCTTTCCCAGCTCCCTCAGGAATTCTCCAGGTGCTCCAGCCCCAGCACCGACAGATCAGGACACTAAAACTGTCCTGCTCCTCTCCAGTTTTCACCTAATTTGGCTCTGAACACACTCAAGGGTAACTCCACAACCTTTCACAGTTTTGCTCGCCGTGGATAACCCAGAGCATCAGTAACTCCCACTGGCAGCTGTTCCTGACTCCAGTGGCTCGTCCAGAGCCAGGATTTAGGGTCAGGAAGCAAGAAAGCACGTCCAAGATGAAAAGCTCTGGGTCTGCCCGTGAAGAGCTGCTTTAAACACCCTCCGTGGGGCCAGCAGTGAGCCCAAGGGGGGTCATTAGGAGCTGACATTAATGGCATTAATCACCCGAATTTCACCCCGGGTTACCTGGTGAGGTGAAGGAAAAGGAGCGCCCAGGCACAGTTGAAGTGTGGGATCAGCCCGAACCCCCAGCCCGGCTGCAGCCATGGTTACGTGACACCGCTTCTCCCTCTCACCCAGAAGACGACAGAACACCTACTTCTGTCAGAATTTAGCTCAGGTTGCTAAGTGAGAACCAAATATTTATTTGTCTCCGACTGACGAGCCCATAAACCCCAAACCTGCACTGAAATGAACCCGGTCAGGAGTTCCACACCCCGGGCTGGCGGGAAGGGGAGGGAGGGAGCTTGGGAACCGGGGCAAAGCCCCGACCGTGCCCAGCAGAGGGGCTGACCTCCCACACCTGCCCGGGCTCCCCTTCTCCCGGGGCAGAGCTCAGGCCCTGTCCCGAGGGAAGCTCAGTGGCACCGGGGCTGTCACCGAGGGGTTTCCTGGTGCAGCTACAGCCCCACAAGAGGCCCCGTGCCCCTGCCAGGGCTCATCAGAGCCCTCCCTGCCCCACAGCCGCCCCAGGGCACACGGAGCGGCACCAGAGGGACAAGGAGGGGCCGACCCGGGCACGGAGCCACAGCTCCCAGGAAACGTGGCCGGAAGGTGCTGCCAGAGAGAGAAACCCTTGGGAGAGTCCCCACCAGGTCCCCAGCAGCACAAGGAGCAAGATTTGGAGCTGCTCCTGGCAGAACTTGGAGCTGTGATTGGAGAATTTGCAAAGCTGATGGACAAAGCTCCGATCCCAGCGGGCACCCACGGGAAAGACATGAGAGGCTCAAGGAGAAGGTACAGAGGGACCCAGAGTGGCCCCGTGGCCCAGGTGAGGCCACCCCGGGTTAACCCCACCAGCCACCAAGGCAAGGTCTCAGTGACAGTGCAGCAAGCAGGGAATGGCTGCTCGTGGTCCTTGCCTGGGGCTGATGCAATTTTCAGGCCTTTCAGCACAGCCCCAGAAGTCACTTCTGACCCCAAAACGAAGTTTGAGTCTAAGGCCGAAGCCCTGAAGAGCTGGGTCAGAACCAAAAGGGATCAGCGACGCCACAGCAAGTGGAGCTGGGGTCTGAAATCAGGAATCAGAAAATCCTGGAATGGGTTGGGTCGGAAGGGCCTTAAATCCCGTCCAGGGACACCTCCCAGTGCCCCAGGGTCCTCCAACCCGGCCTTGGACACTGCCAGGGATGGGGCAGCCCCAATTTCCCTGGGCAACAGAAACCTATTTCCATATAGAAATAACAATCTTATTATTAATCATTATTATAGATATAAAATTACAATCTATTAGAAGCAATTATTACCAATAAAATCGGCTTCATGCAGCTTTTCTAACCTTCTAAAAGTGTGAAAAACAGCCGAGTAAGAGTTTGTGTGTGTCAGCTGGGAAGAGTTTCTGTCTAATTACAGCCCCCCCTGATCTGTGCAGCTCTTGGCACTGGAATATTGGGGGAATAAAAAATTCCAAACATTTCAAACACGCTTGGTCTTTCTCAAGTCTTTTTACTTCTCCCTGCCTTTGTTTGCCTTGTTTAGGAAAACCAGCTGGTATTAATTGCACTTCATGCACCACCAGCATGAACAGCAGCCAGATATCAGGGACTGGAGCCTAATCCCAGGAATCCACTCAATTGTTTGGGAAAAAAATTACATTATCACTCTGTTCAGAGCTGCGGAAAAATGAGGGAGGAAAAGAAAAGGCAGGAGAGAGGCTGGTGGGGGGAGAGGGGGATAAAAATAAACTACAGTCATAGAAAGAGAAGCAGATTTTAGAGGATGGAATTCCCAGAGCAGCTGTGGCTGCCCCTGGGTCCCTGGCAGTGTCCCAGGCCAGGTTGGACACTGGGGCTTGGAGCACCTGGGGCAGTGGGAGGTGTCCCTGCCCATGGCAGGGGTGGGATGGGATGGGTTTTGGGATCTGTTCCAACCCAAACACCTTTCCCAGCCTTATTTCAAGCGATTCCCTCACCTGAGTCATGCACAGGAGAAGGGATGAGATTCTGGACCTGGCACAGCTCTCCCTGCTGTGACTTGGGCTGGGAGTAGTTGGAGAGGAAAGGGAATGTAGGGAGAAAAATATGGAATAAAAGAACATGGACTCCTCCCCAAGTTCCTCCCGTAGGGCTGGAAATCAGGAGCTGTGGTTGTAGCAGTTCCTCTCCTCTAAAAAGCAGAGAAAATCAGGATATTGGCGAAGATTTCCCAAGACTTCTCGTTTAACTGCACGACAACGAGGCCAAAATCTGCTCTTCCATCACAGGAGGAAGGAATCTGCCATCCCTGGTGTGAGGGCACGGGGCGAGGCCGGAGGGCAGCGAGGTCACAGCTCCCCTGCTCTGCCCTCCCCGGGCTCCTCCCGGCCCTTTTCCCGCTGCAGCCAGGGAAGGGCTCACTCCACTGCCTGCCCCCATACCCAAACCCCTCCCTGCTCTGCGGGGGCTCCTCCAGGCTGCTCCACAGCGGGAGCTGGGAGGGATTTCGGGACATCCGGCGGTAACTCACACCTCGGGCGTGTTCCCAGCTGGAATATCTGTGGGGACACCGGGGCACAGCGCCCTCCCTGCGCACCCCTGTGCCACCGCCTGTCCCACGGGGGAGGTCTTCCAACACCAGTGAGGAGAAGAACCTGTGAAGGCTGCTGCCCTTCGTGCTCCACGTGGAGCAAAACCTCCCAGCATCAGGAAAAACACCTCTGAAGGCTGCTGCCCTTTGTGCTCCACTTGGAGGAAAACCTCCCAGCATCCAGAAGGAGAAGAACCTCTGAGGGCTGCTGCCCTTCATGATCCACGTGGAGAAAAAGCACCTCTGAAGGCTGCTGCCCTTCATATTCCACGTGGAGGAAAACCTCCTTCCAACATCAGGAAGGAGAAGAATGCACAAAGGTTTTTGTCCTTCTCCACCCCACAAGCACGGATCCACGGAAAGCTCCTGCCTGTCCCTGCAGCACTATTCCAACCCCCCGAGCACCACAGCTCCAACCCACGCTATTCCACACCCCCAGGGCATCCCAGTGGGATCCCAGTCCGGGGGGACGCCGGGGCACTTCCGAGGAGGCAGCAGCTCCCCCCCGCAGGGAGAGTTCCGCTCGCACGAGGCTGAAATGCCCCAATTTTATTCCCTACAAATCTCGCCGAGCTTCTCACGCCTCCCTTCCCAGCGGGGTTCTCACAGCTCCCTGATGGTCCCTTCTGCACTCGGGACCTGCCCTTCTGCTCCAGCTGCTCCGCAGGATCAGCCCAAGGAATTAAAGGAATTAAAGATTCCCAAGCCCTGCATCAGCTGTCCCAGCACGGACACCTCCCCACTCCAGGGGTTCCTTACCAAAGCCTCCCAGCTTCTCGGGGGACACAACTCTGCCAAGATCCTTGTCCGTGTGTGCTGCCCCTCTAATCCGCCCCTGTTCCAGGAGGGAGAGCAGCATTAATGCCAAACCCGTGGAACCAGCAGCGTGCCAGGGCTGGGAGGCAGGGAGTGGGCGGCAGCAGCACATCCAGCTGGGGAGCATCACCCCAGGGATTCACACAGTGACAAAAGTGCTGGCCTGAGGACTGAGCAGGTCAGTGAAGCCGTCCCGCGCTTCCCTAGGAAGCTGTGGATGGAAAACCGAAGCATTGAGGTCGCTGGGGTGGGGATCGGGGTTAAAGTTCAGCTGGAAAAGTGGGCACAGCTCCGCGGGGTGACGGAGCCGGGAGCTCAGGGCTGGGCCGGGGGCAGGGTGAGTCTGCAGGAAGGGACAGCAGAGGGACAGCAGCAGCAGCCCTGCCCCGCACACGGGACAGTGACAAGGAAAAGCACCCAGCAGAGAGCCAATAAAACATTATATCCAATAAAATGGGCACTTTTCCATCAAAACCTCGAGGCACTTCAACAACTCCACACCCTTCGGAAAACGGTCCGGCAGCTGCACAAGGAGCGAGAGCAAACCCTTTGTGACCTGAGGAAATGGGAAAATGTCTTGGCCAGAGGAGAAAATACCAACTGCTGTGGGATCTTTAATGTTCCAAAGGAAAAGGTCCAACCCCTCCGTTCAGAGGCTCACTGGAAAACCCAGCGTAAGGAATAACTTTCCTAAATTGCTCCTCAAAACAGTTCCTGCCCCTTTGGGATGAGCTGATCCCGCTCCTGATGGGAACCCGTGCTCCTGGGAATGGGATATTAAAAGCCACAAGAGCGTGATTTTAGGAATGTTAAAAGCTCCTCTCAGATTTCTTCACACAGAACTTCAGAGGAGGCCCCGGAGCTGCTCCAGGGCTGGAGCCCCTCTGCTCTGGAGCCAGGCTGGGAGAGCTGGGAATGTTCCCCTGGAGAAGGGAAGGCTCCAGGGAGAGCTCAGAGCCCCTGGCAGGGCCTAAAGGGGCTCCAGGAGAGCTGGAGAGGGACTGGGGACAAGGGCCTGGAGGGACAGGAGCCAGGGAATGGCTTCCCACTGGGAAAGGGGAGCTTGGGCTGGGATCTTGGGAAGGAATTCCTGGCTGGGAGGGTGGGGAGGGGCTGGGCTGGAATTCCCAGAGCGGCTGTGGCTGCCCCTGGATCCCTGGCAGTGCCCAAGGCCAGGCTGCAGCACCCTGGGCTATGGGAGGTGTCCCTGCCATGGCAGGGGTGGGATGGGATGATCCTTGAGGTCCCTTCCCACCCAAAGCATTCCAGGATCCCACGCCATGCCCTGAACCATCTCCAGCGTGAAACTCGCCCCCAGGGAAAGATGCAATTCCCAGCACCGGGGATCAACCCCCCAGGAGAACATTCCAGAACCCTGCCTCTCCCCAGCTGCCACCCAGGACCCTGCAGCCTCAAGGTCTCTAACTCGGCCGTGGTTAATTAATTCACCGCCAATTAATGCACGAGGGCAGAGTCGGAGTTCGCAGAGCAGCAAAGCCACAGCGCAGGAGGTGCTGGAATTCCGGTGGAAAGCTTGGGCATGCAGGGACAGCCACAGCTCAGGTGACAGCACTGGCTGGTTATCAGGGCTGAGTTGAGCCAATTAAAAGACAGAAACGTGCTTGGCAGCCCAAAAAACATCTCCCAAGCAGCTCCTTAGTCATGACATCCAGAGATATAAAGAGTTACCCACTGCTATTGAGACAGCACTTGTGACAGCTCCCAAGTAGCCCTGGATGAACTTGGACGTCGGAGAAGGCTTTGGAAAGAAAAACAAAACATATTTTCAATAAACAAACTTCTGGTTATTAACATTCAACCCTCTCTTTTCCCCTTTTTTTTTGTTTGTTTGTTTTGTTTTTGGTGTATTTGTTTCAAAGCAGAGACAGGTTTAATTCTGTCATATTGTTCCGTGACACACGGTCTGTCATCCCGAGAGGCAAAAGCGAGGGAAACCGTGGCCTCCTGAGTGAGGTCAGAGGGAACGGAAAATTAATTGGCATCAGAAAATTATAATAATAGCAGCTCAAAGGAGGGGTGTGAGTGAAATTCAGCAAATGGTACCAAATTAGCATTTCTACCCTCGAGCGCTGAACCCCAATCTCGCCACAGTCAATATTTTGTCTGTGAAATGTTCTCTCAATGAGCTGGACGGATTCCAGCTCCGCTTCCCACATCCCAGCACGGGATGAACGGGGGCTGAGGAGGAACACGGGAGCGGGGACAGCCCCAGCAAGGAAGGGAGCAGGGACAGCTCCATGATTTCCCTCCACTTCCTGGGGACAGCCCTGCCAAGGAAGGGAGCAGGGACAGCTCCATGATTTCCCTCCACTTCCTGGGGACAGCCCTGCCAAGGAAGGGAGCAGGGATGGCCCCACCATTTCCTACTGCTGGCAGCACACACAAAATCCTTGGGAGCCGGGAGTTGGCAGTGGGATCATGGAGCTTCCTCCTGCTCCCCCAAACCCAGGGACCATTCTGCTCTGTGCTCCTTGAGATCCCAGTTAAACCATTCCAGACCAGCCAGGACCATGGGCTGGTTCAGCTCCGAGGCCCTGAGCCCCTCGAGCGATTCCCAGATCCTCGTGCCGGCTACACTGAGGTTGGAACACGGGAGAACGGCCGATCCAGAAACCCCTCAGCGCCCACTCCGGAGCTTTCAGGGCCAGGGAAGAGCCGGGATCCCTGTTTCCCCGCCAGGATCCCTGTTTCCCTGCCAGGATCCCTGTTTCCCTGTTGGGATCCCTGTTTCCCCGCCGGGATCCCTGTTTCCCTGCCAGGATCTGTGTTTCCCTGCTGGGATCCCTGTTTCCCTGCTGGGATTCCTGTTTCCCTGCCGGGATCCGCGTTTCCCTGCTGGGATCCCTGTTTCCCTGCTGGGATCTGCATTTCCCTGCCGGGATCCCTGTTTCCCTGCCGGGATCCCTGTTGCCGTGCTGCTATCTGCATTTCCCTGCCGGGATCCGTGTTTCCCCGCCAGGATCCCTGTTTCCCTGCCGGGATCCCTGTTTCCCCACCCGGAGCCGAGTTTCCCTGCGGGCCCCGGGGCGCGCTCACCTTGCTCGCGTTGCGGTTTGCATAGTTCACACACGCGTTGTGGCTCTGGTTCAACCACTGCGGGCACAGAGGAGACACGGCGTCAGCACAAACCCAGCAGAACCCGCGATTCTGGGGGTTCTGAGGGAAAAATCACCTGCCTTTGGGCTGCTCCCAGCTCAACGCCTCACCTCAGAGGCTGGTGCGGGGTCTAGGCCTGATTCGATGCCCTTCAAAGGGAAGGATGGAAATTCCAAGGTATCCAGTGCCCTGAGGGCAGCTCTGCTTCCCTGGATGCTGGAAGTGCAACTCCTCTCCTGGCCTGATCCCCCTCAGTGCTGCTGGCCTTTATTTCCACAGAATCCCAGGAAAATCCCTCCAAGGCCACCGAGTCCAAGCTGTGCCCGATCCCCACCTTGTCCCCAGCCTAGAGCACCGAGTGCCACATCCAGGCCTTCCTTGGACACCTCCAGGGGTGGGGACTCCAACTCTGCCTGGACAGCCAATTCCAATATCTAATCACCCTTAATGTGAAGAAATTCCTTCTGGTGTCCTGGTCACATCCCTGCTGCTGCGAGGATGCAGCAGAAGCCCAGCTGCCATTCCAGCAGTCACTTCCTGAGCTCCAAAGGCTCCCAGAGGGTCATGGGAGGCTTCTGAGGAGCAGGAGATGCCCCAGCTAATGGACACAGATGGCATTAAACTGGCACTGGAGCAGAGCAGCTGGGGCTGCCCCATCCCCGAAGTGCCCAAGGCCAGGCTGGACGGGGCCTGGAGCAGCCCGGGACAGTGGGAGCTGTTCCTGCCCACCTGGGGTGGAACGGGATGGGCTTTAAGGTCCCTTCCCACCCAAACCAGTCTGGGATTCCACCCCAGATGTCCCTAAACAGGGGAGGTGAGTGGCCTTCAAGCCCCTGAGCCACTCAGGATGTCCCCGGCCACTCCTCCTCTCCCAGCAGGTGAAGCCACCCGGGACAGCTCCCAGCCCACAGTCCCTGGCACGTCCCGCTGTGCTCCCGGCTCCGCCGCCTTCCTGACGCTCCAGGCAGATCCCCCTCCGCTCGGAGCCTCCCTGCCTGCAGAGCTCTCTATCCCCGCTCACACTGCAGACAATAAAAAGACATTTGCCACTAAAAAGGAGGCTGAAAATAACTCGTTCCTTCGTTTCAGCTGGCGGTGGAATCACACTCGTGGTGTGTTTACTATGGATCTCTCGTTCCCGTGCCTGCTTCCTCCCCTTACTCCGAATTCCCAGAATTTCAATGGGAAATTACACCAGCGCCTCCCCCACACTGATTATGTTCCCCCAAAGCTCCTGCAGCAGACTGACTGCAGAGGTCCTGGGCTTTGCCATGCACACCCATCCCCAAAATTCCCGGGACTGCCATCCCCAGCCCTGCACAGATGTTGCCCTTCCAACGTGAATTCCCCACGGAAGACCCCAACTCCTTGTCCTCCCAAAGGCGGACGTGTGGCTTTAGGGCCAACGCTTCCACGGACCCACGGACCATTCACACCCGGACAAAAGGGGCCCAAAAAGCTGAATTTTGGTTCTGGCCTGTTCCGCCTCCCCCTTGCCCAGCACAGGCAGGCGTGGGATGAGCAGTGGAGCCAGGGTTTGCTGACAGCCCCTTCCAGGCCTTTCCCTAAACGCACCCAGCCGTGTCCTGTCCCTGGAGCACGGCCGGGGGGGGACGGCCACCCCCCCAGTTTGTCCTTGGGGCAGAACTCGGCTCTCCCTGCCCACATCCCCACCCTTCCCGAGCAGCGTTACCTGCCAAAACACAGTGGAGGCCAGGGTCTGGTTGGGCAGGAGGAGACCGACGACCTGCAAGAGGAGAGATTCTCTCATTATTAAAGCAGCCCTGGTTTGCTCTCCGTGCTTTTCCAGGCATGCAAACAGCCAAGCTGCTTTCCAGGGACCTGAATAAATTACGCTCATTTCTGGCTTTATTTCATTCCCGTTTTTTTTTCATCCCAGTCATTATCAGCCTCCTGTCTCTCCGTGTTCCAGAGGTAACACCGGCTGATGTTGCTGCCCCTGGAAGCTCTGCACCTTTAACCACTGCTTCTAACACACCCTGAAAATCCCTGGGCACCCTGTTAAAATCCCAACAATTCCTGAATCCAGGTATTTCTGGAGGGAAACACAAACACTGCACGAAGGCAAGAGTTCAAAGCTGTCACTGCTGGCAGGGAACGGGGGCGTTTCTCATTTTCCTTTGGCACGTTCCCTGTTTGGAGCACCAGGAAAAAATCCCACTGGGACATCTGAGAGCAGCAGAGCCACCTGGGAGCACTTTGCTCCTCTTTGGGAGCCTGGGGTTTATTTTAATTAATTAATTAATCAATCTTTGTTGGTGTGTCACACTCTGAGCTGTGCAAGCTCCGCTGGGGTCACGAGCTGGGGCTGGCGGCCGCCGTCCCCCCGAGGCTCAGGGCAGCCTGGCCCAGCACATCTGGCCAGATGTTCCCTGCTGGGGCCTGCGCTGGGGTGCCAGAGGCTCTACGAGGTCACCCATGGCAGCACCTGAGGCCACCCAGGTGTGCCCTGGGCCTGAGGGTGTCCTTGGGACGTGCCTCACCGCACCACGGGGACACAGCTCTGCAAAGCCCATCTCTGACACGCTGAATACCAGCCTTAGGGCCATTTTTTCCTGCTTCAGGGCCATTCTTTCCTGCCTTGGGGCCATTTTTTCCTGCTTTAGGGCCATTTTTTCCTGCTTTAGGGCAGTTTTTCTTGTTTTAGGGCCTTTTTTTCCTGTTTTAAGGCCATTTTGCCTGGTTTAGGGCCATTTTGCCTGGTTTAGGGCCATTGTGTCTGCTTTAGGGCAGTTTTTCTTGGTTTAGGGCGGTTTTTCCTGGCTTCGGGCAATTTTTCCTTTTAGAGCACAAGAAGCTGAAGAAGAGGAAAGGCACGCAGAGCAAGGGGATCCCAGCGATCAGCCCCACAAACACAGACAGGACAATGAATTCTCAGCCAGAGACAGGCGAGGTGAGAGGCTCCTGACACCGCTCCCTCCCTTTGCCGTGCCCTGAAGGCCCCGTGTTTCCGGAGTGAAAAGGCCGAGGCACCCCTTTAATCCCGCTGCGTTTCCTTCCAGCCCGCCCGTGCCTCTGAGGCAGGAAAGCTGTGAGATCTTCCCCACCATCTCCTCTCGGTTTATTCCCAAGAATCTGGGGAGGAAGGGACCCCGCCGTCCCCGGGAGGAGCTGAAGCCATCCCCGCACATCTGCAGCAGCAGCTGGAGAGGAGGCAACGTCTCCGTTCGGGACGCGGAGAAACGACACTGAACAAAAGGGGAGCGGGCTTGGGCGGCCTCATTTCATTCCCATCTTCTCTCCCTTCTCCTCCTCCTCCTCCAGCTTTTCCTCCCACAGCCTCTCGTGGAGTTGCAGTGACTTTGTTCCCTGGCCCGGCGCCAGCTCCGAGCGAGTCCCACTAATTTACGGCTCCGTTCCCCACGCGGAGCCCGGCATTAATTAACGCAGCGCCAAACGAAGCCGCGGGGCCGGGACCCTCCTCGCCCCGCGGCCCGGAGCCGGCGGGATGAGGAGGTTCGGGAAGGACACGGCGAGGCAGAGGCTGGGGCTGAGCGCCGGGGGAAAATTCCGGCGGAAAATAAATAAATAAATAAAAAAAAAGAGCACCCAAAATCTGTATGACTGAAAGAGGCACGTTTAAATGCAAACTCTCCATATGTGCAAGAGTCTGTCAAGAAATGTACAATTTCACTTTTAATTACTGTCAGGGGGAAAAAATAACCAAGAAGGAAAACAAAATAAAAAAAAAAAAAAAAAAGAAAAAAAAAAAAAAGAGCTTCTAAACACTGGCGAAGTATCAGCGACAGAATTTAATTGGTGATCAGGTGTGAAGGGTCCTTCGTGGCCCCAGAGCCACCACGGGGACGTCAGGGAGCTCTGAGCAGCCCCAGCTCTCCTCTGCAAACCCCGAATCCTGCCTCAGGTGTCACTGACAGCCACCTGCAGCCCCAAATTCCCACCTGGGTCTTCAGAGGCTCTTCAAAACCTCATCACTTACAAACCCTCCCGATTTTAGATGTCTGGGGAAATCAGGTGCTAAAAGCTGTGGCGGCAGCAGGACTCTGTCCTCCTCGAGACCGAGTTTTCGGCTGAATTTCCTAAATGTGGATAAATCCTCCCCCCCAGAGGAGGAAGCAGCAGCCCAGGGGAGGAGGCTCCAGCCCGGCAGCCGCCGTGCACATCTCACAACTCCAGGGGCCGGACCCTCTCCCCGCCGGGCTGAGAACGGGGAAGGAGGCAAAGCCAGACCCCGCGCACTCGCACGCATCCCGTCCTGTCCCCTCCTGTCCCCTCCCCGCCACCGCGGGGCTCGGGGCCGGCCCCAACGCCGACCCGGCAAGGACGGAGCCACAGAGCCCGGGGCAGCCGCGGGCAGAACGAGCGCTCCCGGGGCTCGGAGGGGCCGGGGCAGCCGCGGGCAGAACGAGCGCTCCCGGGGCTCGGAGGGGCCGGGGCAGCCGCGGGCAGAACGAGCGCTCCCGGGGCTCGGAGGGGCCGGGGCAGCCGCGGGCAGAACGAGCGCTCCCGGGGCTCGGAGGGGCCGGGGCAGCTGCCGCGGGGCCGCCAAGATCCCGCGGTTTCCCGAGCCCCGCATCTCCCTCACTGCGAGCCAGCCCAGACCGAGTTTCTCTGCAGGGGCTGCGGGGGGAAGCGCCCCCCGGGCAGGGGGATGGCCCCAAAGCGCCCATCGCCACCCCGCTGACCGCTCCGGGGGCCCAGCCCACCCCAAATCCCGCCCGGCCCGGGGCCAAGCACGGCCCAGCCCGAGCCCAGCGCAGCCTCTCTTGAGGAAATCCCATCCCCCTTTGTGAAATACAAGCCTCAAACTGTTTTTATGCTGGAGCAGGCTGCCAATTTTGTCACTAAATTTCACAGATCGATTGGCATAAATGTTACATTTTAATTTTAACATTTGAAACGTTTGGGTTTTTTTTTTTTCCCTTTTTTTTTTTTTCCTAAATGACAAGAGGTTCCAGTTTATCCTTTACAGCTCCTGAAATTGGGCTCATCTGACAGCTCTCGGCTCCTCTGACAGCTCTGGATTGGGGCCGATTTCATTGTCAATTTGATCGTTAACTCGTTTTTGTTTAACCTTTTCTTCTGAAATGGCCCCCACAAAGTTCCCACCAAGCCTCTGCTCGCCACAACAAACAGCAGCAGCCCCGCCGCCCCCGGTTTAGGGTCACCAACCTCGGCACCGCCGCGCGGGAAGGGGGACAACCCTGGGCCAGGGCACCTCTGGGTTTAGGGAGATTAAACTCAGCGTGTTTTGCTCCTTCAGCCATTCCAATGGCCTAACGAGCCGCACCAAGAGCTGCTGGCTTTGGGGACAAACGGCCTCTCGACACCGGTTTTTTGGGAGCAGATTCTGTGCCTCAGTTTCCCACAAAACTGGGGTTAATGAATCGTTCCTGTTGGGACGAGCTGAGGTTTCAGCAGGAGGAGAGCAGGCAGGATTCCCTCCCTTTGTGGCTCTTGCTACAGAGAGCACCCAAACACTCCCAAAATCCACAATAACAAGGACAAATCAGCCCCACCCTCAGGGAAACGTTTGGGTTTTTTTTTTTTCCCTTAATTAATAACCTCAGGAGAGCACTCCCGGCTTTAATTAACCCAAACGAGAGCACACGACACCGGCCTGGCCGAGCTGCAGCTCCTCACGTGGGGCAGAGACCCTTAAACCGCGGAAATGCAGAATAAAAGTGTCCAAAAAGGAACTCTGAGAGCTGCAGGAGCTGCATTTCACAGGCAATGAGTTCAGCTTTGCGCAGGGAGAGATGAGGATGGTGAAGGAGGTTGTGGGAACGATGTTAAATGGATAAACAACCTCAAATAGGGGTTGGGTGAATTCATCAATAACCTGATCGATAATAGATAAATAACCTCAATAGCAGATAAATAACCTCAAATAGGGGTTGGGTGAATTCATCAATAACCTGATCGATAATAGATAAATAACCTCAATAGCAGATAAATAACCTCAAATAGGGGTTGGGTGAATTCATCAATAACCTGATCGATAATAGATAAATAACCTCAATAGCAGATAAATAACCTCAAATAGGGGTTGGGTGAATTCATCAATAACCTGATAGATAATAGATAAATATATCAATATTTATCTCAATATATTACTAGAGAATTAACCTGAATAATAGATCAATAACCTCAGAGCTTGTGTTAATTCATATATAACCTGATAGATAACAGATAAATAACCTCAATCTATTAATAAATAAATAACCTCAATAGCAGATAGATAACCTCAAACAGGGGTTGGGTTAATTCATCAATAACCTGATAGCTAATAAAAAATAACCTCTATATATTAACAGAGAAATAACCTCAATAATAGATAAATAACTTCAGAGATTGTGTTAATTCATAAATAACCTCATAAATAGTAGATAAATAACCTCAGTGTATTAATAGATAAAAAATAGATAATAATAATATCTAATTAATCTTAATAACAGATAAACATCCTCATCCAGAGGCTGGCTTAATTCATCAATAATCTCACGTAGAACGGATAAATAACATCAATACAGATAAATAACCTCAATAACAGATAAATAAACTCAACCAGAGGGTGGTTTAGTACATACATAACACTTGAACAACCCGGTGTAGAACAGATAAATCACCTCGCTGTGTTAGCAGATAAAAGCCCCTAGCAGCAGGTAACAGCCCCGTGCAGAGGGTGGGCTCTCCACGAGGGAACCCCTGCGGACAGCAAGGGGGAGGTGGGGATCCCGGGGGAATGGCACGGGGTGCTGAGGGGCAGAACCGTGCTGAGGAATGCATTTCTCGGTGCCCACAGCCAAATACTTACGATGGGGGTTCCAAAGGGAATGTAACCTATGGGAAAAACCAGAGAGGAATGAATTTTAACTTGAATTCATGGCCCAGTTTAGGGGAGAAGCCACCCCTGGCACAACGAGGTGCCCTCACTGCCGCCAGCTCTGCACCGCCCTGGGGCATCCTGGCCCTGCTCCTCAGGCACCAACCAACAACTGGGGCGTCCTCCTGGTTTTCCCATCCTTTATTTGCTTCTCTTGGCTGGTGGCGTGCGAGTTTCCCCAGCACTGAGACCGCTGAGGTGGGAGAGGCGTCCCCAGCGAGCCCGGTTTGTGCCAGCTCGTGGTGGGCACTCCTGACACAGCCCAGGGCCAGAGCCCAGCCAGGCCCTACTCCTGCGGCCCTGGAGCAGCTGGACCCTGCCTGGAATGACCCAGGGGCTGCTGCCACGGCCGGGGGGATCCTGCCCCTGCCAGCCTCGGCCTGGCATCTGCTCCCTCCCTGTGCCAGCTCCGCTGCCACCAGACCCTCCCGCTGCTCCCCTGGCTGGCCCAGAGCTCCCCCAGCCCCTTCCCCTCTGGCTGAGCCTGCTCCCACCAGGAATGAACCCTGGAGATGCTCCTGGAGCACTCAAGAGCTGCAGGGCCCATCCCAGGGAGGAGCAGGAGCAGGTCCCCACAGGTGGCACCTCCCCCCTTGCCCATCAGCCTCTACCCTGGTGGTTCACACAGGAGAGCTCATTTGTTCCCAGCTCATTTGTTCCCAGCTCCTTTACTCCCAGCTGGCCTGGGAAAGGACCAAGTAGCACCAAAGGAAATGGATTTTCGGGATGGAGGGGAGGGGGACTGTTTCAGTCCCAGGTGCAGGGAGGTTTGAGCTCTCTCCTACAGAGAGAAGCCTTTTCCTCAAATGCTATTGAGCACCACAAAAATCAAACGCTTCACATTTCTCCCCTGCTACGGCTGCCAATTCCTGTGCTAATTATAATTCCTCTCTCTGACTTCCACGAGAAGGTCTCAGAGCATTTTCCCAATATTACTGAATTAACTTCCTGCATCCAATTTGCAACCAGAAAGGGCAAAGACCTGAGAGGAAGCAGAATTTAAGAGACAAGTCCAGGACGAGGCAGCACAGCGGAGGGTCCTGGCTTCTCTCCCCACACCCCACCCTCAGCAGCATCCCCCAAAGAGCTGCAGCACAAACCCCCCAGCCCCGTCCCCCTCCCCCTGTGCCCAGCGCTCAGGTGAAGATGTTCCACCCAACACCACGGAAAAGCTCTGTTCATTTAAATAAATCTGTTGGGAAAGCACCAGGGCTGCACTGGCGTTCCCAGAGGAGCTGCTGGGGACCTGAGCACAGAGGGATGCCCCGAAGAGGGGAGGGGGAGGCAATTTTTAATCATCCAACAGCTCAATAAGGCACAGAGAAGCTGATCCTGCCTGGAATCCCAGTGCTGGGGCTATGAGATATCAGAAACAGGGCTCATCCCGTTCTTTCCCGGGAAATAAAATCCCCTCAGCCCCCTCCTCATCATCCACTGAGGAGGGATCAAGCTGCTCTCCTGTATTTTACACCCTTTATGTGGTGGGCATCGAGTTTTGCTATTTACTGCACAATTAAAATGCCCCCACCAGTGACAGATCCCTCAAAAACGCCAGAAATGGCACTGGCTGGGGTCCAGTTAAAATAGGAAGTTCCTCTCTAACCCATGAGGAAAGGATGGGAAAAGAAAGGAAAAAAGAAAAAGAGAAAGGGGAAAAGGATAAAGAAAAAGAGAAAAGGGAAAAGGAAAACGGAAAAAGGAAAGAGAAAAAGGGAAAGGGAAAAAGGAAAAAGGAACAGAAAAAGGGAAAAGGAAAAGGGAAAAAGGAAAAGGGAAAAAGGAAAAGGAAAAGGGAAAGGAAAGGAAAATACTAAGCACTAGATCTCACAGAGGAATTTAGGATCCTCATTTTCCTCACCTGCAAAGGGATTTTGATGTTGGAATTCGTTCCTGATCTTGGTCTAAATGTTACCAAGACGCAATTCAAGACGAGGAGAAACCCTCCCCCCCCCCCATATTTTACACAAACTCAGAGTGAAATTTTGGGGACAAACCGTACCTGACATTCGGAAAGGCATGAAGATGGTCTCGTTGGTGTCGGGGTGGATGATGGCCTGGAAAAGTGTCACCAGAGAGACACAGTGAGGGCACAGCCCAGCCCAGCCCCCCTCAGCTCCGAGCACCTCCTCTGACCGCGCTGTCCCTGGCACTGCCCCGTTTGGGACCCTCCTTGCTTGCACAGCTCCCACCCAAGGCAGTCGGGGCTCAGCAGCCTCCCCAAAACCCCCTCCCAGCCCTGCTTTCCCCTCCCCTTGAGTGATTCAGCATCAATTAATCATTTAGGGGGGAAATAATTGAGCCTGGCATGGTTCTATGTCCCCAAAAGCCACCCACAGCTGCACCTGAACCCCAGCAAAGACAGATTTAGGAGGGAAAAAAGAAAATTATTTTCTGTCCCTGCCTGTTTTCAGCAGCTCCATCGAGGCTGAAATGTCCTGGGTGGGGAAGCTGGGAAAAGCCCTGGCTGTGGAGAGGGCTGGGGAGGGAATGAGGAGGGAAACCCCTCTGTCCTGCTGGGGAGCAAAGGGGTCACAGGGAAAGCCCCAGGGACTCAGGCTCCAAACACAGCGGGCGGGCTCAGCCCCAGGAACTTCTCCCCATCCGCAGGCGTGGGTTCCATCCGGGACCTTCTCCCCACGTGCCTCAGGATGAGGCGGGATAGCAGCAGGCAGGCCCAGCCCTCTCGGGATGGCACCCCAAGGGACACCCAAAAAAACCCCCACAGGCCCTGGGTTTGCCAGAACATCCAACCTTGATGCGCACCCACGGCTCCTCAGCCAGCCCTGGCGCCCCTGGAAACCCCAACCTCCCCGAAAATCCAAAATCTGCTTCGCTGATGAACAGCAGCACAGCTCACTTGGCCCGTTCTTACCCAGATTTTCCCCCAAATTTTCTCCCAAATTTTCTGACCAGCCCAGGAGGCCGCACTGGGAATTAACTGGGAGTGAAAAATCAGTTCCCAAGGGATCTGGGAGTGCAGGGAGGGAGGTGCAACACAGGCACAAACCCTCCCAAGGAACTGTCAAACTATTTGCAAAAGACTGGAGACAAGAAAGCTCTTGACTAGACAGGAAGGAGAAAATGAAGACATCAAAATATATAAATATATATAAAAAAAATCAGGCTCTTTGGTGGCAGAGTGTTCTCTGCATTTACATTTCCATGGGAAGGCAAAACAGCAACTGGCAAAGGGAAGGAGGGAGGACAGGAAAAAGGGAAAAAGCAGCAACAGTGGAAATAGTAAGGAAAATTGAAAATATTACAAAATTGTATTACCTGTTTGATTTTTTGAGCTCCCCACAGCTGGAGAAACAAAAGAGAACATTAAATGTTAAAATAACCCGGTGTCGTTTTATCCCAAATCCCGAATATTCATCTTTCAGCTGCTGTGATAAACAAACACGAGGGATTGGGACAAAAACCTCATTTTCTGCAGCCCTCCAGGATGGATTTAAAGATCCTTTACACACCTGAGCTCCTCCACAGCTGCGTGGGCAGCGAGGCCAGCAGGGGACAATACTGAACTTATATTAAATGGTAAAAAGAACAACAAGAGCCAGATTTCAGAGCTTTACAAATCCCAAATTCTCTGCTGCACGGATTTCTCAAGGTAAATTTAGCACAGCCTCTCCCTGGATGAGCTTCCTGCGGAAATCCAGCCTCGCTGGGGAACAAAGGTGGGGCAGACCCTGCAGGGAGCACAGGGATCTCTCCAAACAAACCCTGGGCTTAGAGTAAATAGAATCAACAACCACCAGTTTTCATTTTGAAATGCACCGAAAAATGCTCATGGAGAGGAAAAATCTCATTTGAAACTCTCGCTTTTGTCTCCTGACAGCTTCCAAGCGCCCAAATCCGGCTCAGAGCGCGGAGATGGATGAGCACCAAGGAGGAAACATCCTCTGAGAGGTGCAGGTGGGGGTAAGGAGGGGACACCAACCCCCAGAGATGCTCTGGCACAGACACAGCCCCACGCTTTGCCCTTCCTTCACAAAGGCAGAGGGGTCTCCTCCAGAAATGACACCTAAATCCAAATTATGGCCTCCAAACCAACCAAATGCTGATGTGCATCGTTCCAGAGGTGGGTGGAAAGCCATAGTCTGAAATGTCCCAGCAGATCCTGGGTTTTGCTGTTAAAAACTCGTGTTCAGCCCCAGCCTGGGTCAGCCCCGAGGCCTCCGTGCTGGGACTGCAGCACCTCTGTCTGTGGCACCTAAATCCAAATCGTGACCTCCAAACCAACCAAATGCTGGTGTGCATCATTCCGGAGATGGGTGGAAAGCCAGGACTCCGAAATATCCCAGCAGATCCTGGTTTTTGCTGTTACAAACTCACATTCAGCCCCAGCCTGGGTCAGCCCCACGGCCCTGGCGCCTCTGCCTGGGTTTGTTCTTCCCTCGGGTTCCTGGAGCCCCAAATCCACCCTTTAGCCTCCGTTTCAATTTCAAAAAACACAGATTTGCTGCGAGCCAGGAGCCTGGCTGCTTCCCTGGCAAGGCTCCTTTGCCAATCTCTCCCCACCCTCGTGGCTCTTTTACTTCTTTCCAATTTGTCAACATCCTCTCGAGGGGAGGCCGCCAGGAACCAGGGGAATTGTTCCAAGGAGAGTTGTGCCGGAGCCAATCCCAGGGCAGGAGGACCTGGGGAGTTCTGCTCCTGCCGCTGCCCGGTCCCAGGATGGTGATGGCTCTTTTTGGCTCATGATCACCCCACCGAAACCCACCCGGGGGCTGCGGTGCACCTGCAGATCAGGTGTTCACGCTGCTGAGTCCGTCATCGTCAGGGTGTTAATTAAGCCTCATCCCTCACCGAGGTGTACTGCCATTCCCAAATATAAATCCATTAAAATTCTGTTGGAAAAAGGTGATTACTCTGCTCTAAGCTGCATCAGTCGACCCACTGATACCAACAACCCCAAATTTCACTCCCAGTTCATCCCACGCTCCAAAACGGAGCTCTGTGATGAACTGCACTGCTTGTGATGAGGCATTGAGGATCTCAGTGTCACACATCCACAGGCTTTTTCCTGGGGAAGAATTCCCTTTCAAAGGAAAATCATTATTCCCCCTTTTCCAGGTGGAAAACAGAGGCTGGGGGACACAAAGAACAATCCTTGAGCTTGGTAAAGATGAGGTGGGTCTAAATCCCAAAATCCAGCGGGGAGGAGGCTCCATGCCCAGCCAGTCAGCAGGTCCCTGCCTGCCCACCAGCTGGAGAACTTCCACGGGGTGAAGGTGGAATTCCTCGGGCTCCGGGTGACCTCCCAGCACATCCCAGTGACCCCACAGCTGCCCAGCTCTCCTTTAGCCGGGGTGGGAAACAGAACTGCGGGATTTTCCTCTCCAACTGCCGGCACCGACACCAGCAAAAAGGAAGAGGGATGGTTTCTGAGCCAGCACGAGGGCTTTTTTGGTCAAATTCTCTAATTTCATTAATTGATCCCAATATTTATGCCTTTTCCTGCTGCAGTGCAAATATTGTTAGAACACGCGATTTCATTACTTCTCCCAAAGAGACTTCACAAGATGCACCTGATGAGTCACCTCAAGATTCTGCCAGCTCATTTTCACTTCTTTCTCCTCTAATTCCCTTTCTGTCTGCGGCGTTTTCCAGCAGCTCCAGCTCCCTGATGAGTCCTGCCAGCCCGGGGCTCCTTCCGGAGAGGAGTCTCTGGTTTTGCTGGGATTTCATTCCCGCCCTCTCCGGCCATCCTGGAGGAACAGCCGCGTTTCCATCTCATCCACAGCGCTGGGAAACTGGGGAATCGTCTCTGGAGCGCAGGGAATGGCTCCAGACTCGTGCTTGGTTTCAGATTTAAGCCCAGGATGGCTGCATATGATGACCCTGGATCAGGAGGGTCTCCTGGGATGGAGGATTTTCCTTGGATGGCTCAGAGCTCCACGGGGGCTTTGTCTCACTCAAATTTGGGTTCTCAAGGGTGGGATGACACCAGGGAAGCCCAGAGGGCTGGAGCAGTGTTATCCCAATATTCCACGCTCCACCTGCGTCCCAGGCAGGCAGGAATGGGTACTTCAGTCCGGCCTGTGGCCACTGCAACTTTCCCTTGGTCAGATCAGGGTCTGACCACATGGGCCAGGTCAGGCTCTGCTCCATGGAGAGGTCCTTCATGGATGGGGAGGAATCAGCTCCACGCTGTTCCCAAGTGGTGTCAGATTCTCAGATCCAGCATTTCAGGGCACTGGACTCATGGATGGGATTTCCAACTGCCCTTTCCAGGATTCAGATTTTCCTACAGTTTTTCTGAGGAAGAGTCACTGCTTTTCCCAGTACCTGTAGCAGAGTCTTACAGCCCTGAGCTCGGGGGTCCCAGTCTGGGAAGGACCTGGAGCTGCTGGAGCGAGTCCAGAGGGAGCACCAGGATGGGCAGAGGGATAGAGCAGCTCTGCTGGGAGGAAAGGCTGGGAGAGCTGGGATTGTTCAGTCTGGGGAAGAGAAGCTTTGGGGTGACCTCAGTGTGGCCTTGCAGGGCCTGACAGGAAACATGGAGAGGGACTGGGGACAAGGCCTGCAGGGACAGGAGCCAGGGAATGGCTTCCCACTGGGAAAGGGGAGCTTGGGCTGGGATCTTGGGAAGGAATTCCTGACTGGGAGGGTGGGGAGGGGCTGGGCTGGAATTCCCAGAGCAGCTGTGGCTGCCCCTGCATCCCTGGCAGTGCCCAAGGCCAGGCTGGACACTGGGGCTGGGAGCAGCCTGGGACAGTGGGAGCTGTCCCTGCCCATGGCAAGGGGTGGGATGGGATGATCCTTAAGGTCCCTTCCCGCCCAAACCATTCCAGGATTGTGGGATTTCATGAAGTTGGGAGCTGAATTCAGTTACCCAGGAACATCACCTGCTCATGGTATTTAAGGCAGGGCTTCAAAGACCACCAGGATCTGAAGAGAACCAAAGCTGTGGTGAGGAGATGGAGACTGGAATAAATCTTGGGAAGAGATGTGATCTTTGCTTGTCAGGACATTCATTAGCAATCCTTATTTAGCAGCAGAATTGCAGCTTAGAGATAGTTTAAAAAAAAAAAAAGAATTTATTTAAAGACTCCATCCAGCCCCAATCTCTTCACCAACACCTGTCACTATAAAAACAGCTCAAAGGGTTCCAGTTCCCCTTAATGGATGAGCCTCCTCCTATTAAACACAGGAACATTTCGCAGTCCTGGACTCAGGGACGGGAATTTATTTGTCACCCCCACCATAAAAAACTTTTGCTTCGTTTCTAGTCCAAATCAATCCTCCTTCAGCTGAAAACCACCTGGTGCCACCGTGTAAGGGCTGATCCTAAACCCATGGGTGCCTGCTCTGCCTGTGCCACGCCAGGAATAACTCCCTGGAGAAAAGCCCTCATTGATTAATCACTCGTTAATCACTCATAATGACAAGGCACAATTAGAGACAAAGAACTAATTAGGAGTCGAAGGGGAGGAGAAAACCCAGAGGTTTAAGTTGTGCAGAGACCCTTTAGTTGCACCATTACACAACAAAATCCCCTAAGTAAGGCCAAGAGGAAATAATTGAAAAATGAGTATTTTTAGTTAATTTGTATCATCTGTCCAGTCAGTTCCATTTCAAAGTCTGCTCCTACCCTTCCTGCTCCACCGGGGATGTTCTCACCTTCCACCAGGCCCCGCCTGCACCCAGGAAATGTGGATTTTAACGAGGTAACAGCCTGGAGTTTGCACCCCGTCAGGAACTGCCAGTGGTTTCACACTCCGGGGGTTGTGAGGTTTATTAAAGCACAGCTCGGATCACCCAGCCCACACTGAATTCCAAATACTGGGTGGTGCAGAACGTGGGATGCAGCAAAGCTCCTCCCGGAGCACACCGAGCTCCCTTCCTGCGCCCTCGGCAGGGACAGCCTCCAGTCCAGATGTGCTTTCCCAACAATCCCAGTTGTTTAAATGATTGAAATGAGGGGGCAAAAATATCCCAACTCCAGCTGCTCATAGATATGGGATCTGCTGTCTGGCTGTCCTGATAAACCCAGGAAATGAGATAACATGATCCTGAGTCCCTTCTTGCTCCTCACAGGACATCTCCCCACAGGAGTTTTTACAACCCTGCTCCTAAAATCTTCCCATTAGAAAGGTTTTGGTTCTTCAGGACAAGCTCAACTGAGCCCAGAAGTGGGACAGATCACAAAGGGATCTGTTCATTTTCTGCCCCCCTGACACTGAAATGAGTCAGCACAGGAGGCACCTGAAGCTCTTCTCGGATGCCGAGGGAAAACTCCTTTGCCGTTCTAAGCATCCTTAAGTCATTGAGAAGAATCAGAGAATTGTGGAATTGTTTGGGTAGGAAAAGACTTTTAATCAAGCCCAACCATTCCCAGCACTGCCAGGGCCACCACTGCCCCATGTCCCCAAGGGCCACATCCACATGGCTTTGAAATCCCTCCAGAGATGGGGACTCCACCAGGCTGGACAGCCCTTTCCAGGAAGGAATTCCCCAATATCCATCCTGAGCTCCCCTGGCCCAGCCTGAGGCCATTCCCTCTCCTCCTGTCCCTGTTCCCTTCGAGCAGAGCCCGACCCCCCCGGCTGCCCCCTCCTGTCAGGGACTTGTGCAGAGCCACAGGGGCCCCCTGAGCCTCCTTTTCTCCAGGCTGAGCCCCTTTCCCAGCTCCCTCAGGAATTCTCCAGCCCCTTCCCAGCTCCGTTCCCTTCCCTGGACTCGCCCCAGCCCCTCCAGGGCTCTCCAGAGCTGCCCCAGCCCTGGAGGTGCCCCAGCAGTGCCAGCACAGGGGACGGGCACTGCCCTGGCCCCGCTGATTCCCAGCCCTGGGAGCTGCTGCCAGATCCCAAACCAAGTGTAGGTGGAACCAGAATCGAGTCCCCACGGCTAAAATAAGGCAGCACTGAAATAACACCGTGCAGCCTCCCAGCACTCAATAAACATTAAGTAATTAATCCTCCCAGCACTCTCCTGGAAAGACTTCAGCAGAGTGAGAATCCCTCACTGAAAGCCATCATTGCACCAGGACTGGAGAAGGACTTGGATACCTCTGGAATCGTGGAATGGCTTGGGTTGGATGGGAGCGTTGGCGGTGTCCAACCCTGCCTGGGCAGCCAGGCTCCCTGATCCAGAATCCGGATCAGATTTGTTTCATCTCATTTTAGCCACACCAAGCTCGCAGATCTAATCTGCTCTGTAATCTGGACGTGATTTGGGATAAAATCCCTAAATCCTGAGCTGATGAGCTGAAACAAAGCCGGCGCGGGACTGAGGAGGAGCAGCAGAAGCAGCGGTCGGGGATCAGGGAGGTTTGAGGGGCAATTAGAGCTCCTTCCGTGCCTTTTGTCCTCTGCGGGTCTGAAATGAAGCCTAAAATCCACTCATCTTAGTGGCACCGAGAATACTCGGACTGCAGAGGGTGGAAAACCCGAGCGCAGCCCCCGGCCCAGCAAAGGGGCACTTTCCTGCCAAGGAAAGGGAGCAGCGGGACAGCGATCCATCCCCGTTCTGCCGCGTCCTGCAGGAGATCAGAGGGGGAAAAAATTACAGTTTACTGCAAATGGGCCTCTTCGCTCTTCATCAACACCGTTAGGAAAAGCCATTATTCCCCAAAAGGGCGGCTCTTTAGGCCCTGATGGATTCATTGTTCGCTGCTGTGTCTGGGGCAGCGTGAGCGGCTCTCCCCGCTGCTAACCTGATTGAGGCAAGAGCGCGGCAATAAACACGCGCCCATTAGGCCGGGGAGCCTCTTTTCACTTCAGCGAGCCTAATGGGGGAGAAATGAAACAGTTTCCAAACAGCGAGTGGCCAGGAGCGCGCTGGGAAGGGCTGGGGAGCCAGGAGCCACGAGTGGCGCAGCGCGGCCGCAGGAGGGGAGGGCCGGGGGGAACCGGCCAGGGCGGCTGAGGGACAGCGCTCACCCGGCTGAGGGACAGCGCGGCTGAGGGGCAGGGCGGCTGAGGGACAGGGCGGCTGAGGG
>VXAZ01001834.1:60487-79803 GCA_013399875.1 Gymnorhina tibicen | reverse complement strand
CAGCGCGGCTGAGGGGCAGCGCGGCTGAGGGACAGAGCGGCTGAGGGGCAGCGCTCACCCGGCTGCGGCCTCCGCAGCAGCTGCCGGCCTGCGGTTACTGTTCATTTCTTTAAGGTTTTTTTTCTGCCCCGGGTGCTGAGGGGTGAAGCTTTCAGGGTGGAGCGGAGGGTCCGCGATCAGTGCCCGAGCTGGGTCGCTGCTCCGGCTGGCTCCCAAGTCGGAGTTCTCGCGTTTGACAGGAGGCCCGGGTAAAAAGCCACGCGAATTCCAGCGGGAAATCTGGGCTGTGCTGGACTCCGTGACCTCCCCAGGTCCTCTCCAGCCTGAGCCACCCCGCGATCCTACAGCAAAGACGTGGATCAAAAATCCTAAACCCCGGTGTCTCGCAGCTACAAGGATCCCAGTCAGCAAAGATCCACAGCTCAGGGTGTTAATTCCCGGTTTTGTGATCCCTGGATTAGTGTCCAGCCTCCACTTCAGGCTTATCTCTCCTTCAGCAGCTCGGGCTGGTTCCTGCTACGGCACCACAGCCCCTGATCCCCCTGTGCTTCCCATCCCTCCCTCTGCACAGACATCAGGGAAAATACAGGGAATCAGAGGCCAAAAAAATGAGCATTTTGGGAGAGGGGGAAGGGAGCTGGAGTTTTTATTAAGCTCAGCTCCCTGAACACCCAGCTGTGCCAGTGCAAGGCTCGGGGAGGTGGGAACACATGGCCGGGAGAAGGAGGCAGAGCCGTGGCACTGCTGACGCTGCCATGGCTTCACACCTCCCCTTCCAATAGTCTGGGCACAGAGCAAACCTGTGCCAGCTCACATCTGAACTCCAGGGAACGAGACGTTTAGCAGGCAGCACCTTCGTTCTGTTTGAGGACAGAGGCGTCTCCGCGAGACTGAGGGCCCGAGGGGCGCGTTTCATTAATTACCTACGTTTTGAAACCGCTTATTGGCATTAAAAAATCAAAACCCTGCACGGGAAAAGCGTCAGTCCCCCTGCAGAGTCCCCCCCCCCCGAGACACTGCTGCTGTTCTGTGGCTCTTTGCCTCTCTCTGCTGGCAGGAGCACCGGGAGGAGCCGAGGTGCCAGCCGGGGACCAGGCCCCGGGGACAGAGGGCAGGGACAGCGGGACGAGGAACCATCACCACTGCGTTCCTCGGGCCGTGTCCTGCTGCTGTTCAGGTACTACATCTTTAGGATAGAGTGGTAGGAACCTACAAACGGGGCAAATCAGGGCTCTGATCCCAATTACCAGCAGCGTTCCAGCATCCCGGGCTGCTGCTGGTCAGTATTTGGAGCAGTCTGAGGAGCAGTGATGTTAAACCAGGAGCTCAGCAGCTCTTCCTACCCCAATTTCTAAGGCCAAAATTCAGCCTGCAAGGGAAAGGAAATGCAGTTCAGGCATGAAATGACTTCAGGGAATTCTAGCTAGGAAAATTAAAGTATTTTGGGGGAAGAAGTGATGAACAAACCTGAAGTTCATCATGAAATACCCCCAGTGCTGATACCCAGCTGCAAATCTCCCAAGGCAGATCTTTGGTGCCCAAACCCTGAGCACATCCAAGGTTCCCCAGCCTTGGACAGGGTTTTTGTGGAGCACAAAAATCCCCCAGGAGAAGCAGCTGTGCCATGAAGAGGAGGGATTTCGGTCCCTCTGGAGCCAATAGCCGCCGAGTGCTGCTTCCCTCAACTTTCACCACGGCTGCCATGCCAGCACCAATCTGTTCCCCCAATCTGTGCTGGGCTCTTGGACAGGGTGGGAGAGGGACTCACACACAGAGAGGACACAGATGCAACCCCACAAATCAGCAGGAGAAGCTGAGGATAAAGGACAAAACCACATCGTTACACCCCGCAGCTGGTACAGCCTTTTGGTCGGAGGCTAAACCTCAGCACCAACACTCCCAAACCAGGGAAAATGCCCATGTTCCAGCAAGCTGGCTCTCCATCCCTGTTTACCAGGCTGATATTTTCCAGCCCTTGCTTTCGGGGGAGAAACCATTCCCTCAAATGAAACCTTTTCCCTCCAGCGGAGATTCCCTCCAGGAGGCAGTTTGGGGAATTGCCTGCCCTGTCTGGAATTGGAATTGGATATGTTACAGTCTCTACCTTCTGCTGCAAATTGGCTCCCAGAGCCCTCGTGTGTGTCATTTGCACCTTCCCACTCGCAGCAGCCACCGGAGCTCCGGGCACAGATCCTGCCAGCCCCGGGAGCAGCCATGGAGCCGGGGCTGGAATGGCCCTGGGACAGGGACCTCAGCACAGGGACCCTCACACAGGGACCCTCAGCACATTCCAATCCCAGGTTCTGAGGAATTCTGGCCACAAGGGTTGCTGAGGTACTGTGGGACCACTTAAATGAGCACCCTGGGCTCTTGGGAGGTGTCCCTGCCCATGGCAGGGGGTGGGTCTGGATGATCCCTAAGGTCCCTTCCAGCCCAAGCCAGTCTGGGATTCTGGGATTCCGTGGTTAAACAAGGAGCACAAAGTGCAGACAATGAGGGAATCTTTACAGAAGGGCAGTGACAGGGCCACGGAGCTGCTCCAGGGCTGGAGCCCCTCTGGAGCCAGGCTGGGAGAGCTGGGAATGTTCCCCTGGAGAAGGGAAGGCTCCAGGGAGAGCTCAGAGCCCCTGGCAGGGCCTAAAGGGCTCCAGGAGAGCTGGAGAGGGACTGGGGACAAGGCCTGGAGGGACAGGACACAGGGAATGGCTTCCCACTGGGAAAGGGGAGCTTGGGCTGGGATCTTGGGAAGGAATTCCTGGCTGGGAGGGTGGGGAGGGGCTGGGCTGGAATTCCCAGAGCAGCTGTGGCTGCCCCTGGATCCCTGGCAGTGCCCAAGGCCAGGCTGGACCCTGGGGCTGGGAGCAGCCTGGGACAGTGGGAGGTGTCCCAGCCCGTGGATGGGGTGGCACTGGATGGAATTTAAGGTCTTTTCCAGCTCTTTCCAGACCATTCCATGATTCCATGGATGCAACACCCACAGAGCTGGAAAAGGGGGGACACAAATGACAACTGGACCAGTTTCTCTCATCAGTGTGAATCTTCCACATTTCCTTTCCCTCTTCACCCCCCCTCTAAGGATCCCGTTTTCCACCTTCCCCTGGGTCGGGGGAGGAAAGGGGACACAGGGACCAGCAGCTGCCATGGCAGCACCTCCACCTCACCCTCTGCAGGAGCCCCGGGAGGACAGACAGAACCAGGGAAGAGGAATTTTACCAAACCCATCAGTTCTCTTGGGCTTTTCACAGCAAAAATTTCTAAATTTCTAAAATTTCCAAACCCTGCTAAGAAGCAGCTGTTTCTGCCACCAAAACACTTCTGGATCCCTGGAGTTCCATCACCCCAATTCCCCCCCAGGAGACCAAACCTCCCCAAGGCCTCAGGGGGCTTCTCCTCCAAGCATCTTCTCTAATCCTCCTCAGATATTTAACCCAAACGACCAAGAGAGCAGAGAAACACCCCAAACAGGTGCATTACCAGGGACATCTTTTCATTTCGAGGAAAAGGAGGAAATCCTAAGAGGCTGTTGGGGGTTAATGACAGTGTGGGGCATTCCCACTGCACAGAACATTTGGGGTTGGTGGGGTTTTATCAAACACTCAGCTGTATATTTCATAAAAAACAAACCTGGCTTTTAGGTAGTTCAATAAAAACTTGAGGAAATAGGCTCAGCTGAAGAAACTGAGTGTGTTTTCCTGCTCCACTGAATAAATACTGATCAAGCAGCTCTTTCTCCTCTGTTTTGCTGAGCACATAATT
Organism: Gymnorhina tibicen; assembly: GCA_013399875.1. NCBI lineage: Eukaryota > Metazoa > Chordata > Aves > Passeriformes > Artamidae > Gymnorhina > Gymnorhina tibicen. The sequence continues at coordinate 76,047 of VXAZ01001834.1, read as the reverse complement.
GATACACCCGGGATAAAAATCTTGTTTTTAAAACATCTTTCCAGTGCAGGAACAAACCCCACAGTCCCCCTCGATAAGGAGCTCTCAGCAGTGCAGCAGCTATCGACAGGTGGGAGATCAATTCTTCATTTTTGCTAATGAGGCCCCAGAAATGGGTTTTTCCCACCTTGAGTTAATGGCCACTTTCCTGAGCGGTGCAGTCCAGTTCAGGAGGAAGAACAGGAGCCTCTGGAAGGGCGGGAGAGGCCTGGAAGGGGCAGAGCTGCGGGAGCTGGCGCTGCTGCTGTCCAGCGCTCCGGCGCTTATTCTGGAAACCGGCTCGGAGACGGTCCTGGGGAAGTGGTGAAAGCACAGTTACGGCTCTTCAGGGGTTTTTTATCTTTAGATAGTCCGTAACTGTTCCATTCCAGCTCATTTGGAAAAACCTGCCTGGGGAATGCAGCAGAGCAGGGCTGGTTCCACCAGAGCCCTGTCAAGAAGCTGCGTGTGGAGGAGCTGCTTGCTGTGACATAGCTCTAGGCTCTGTATTTTCCATTTCTCATGTGGTGAAACCATTTCAGCAGGCGCCAGGGACTGCGCCGAGCTGCCGGGAGGCTGCAGCTCCTGCCATCCTCGCCGAGAACCACGGATTCCTGAGCGAGGCAGAGCGCGGGGATTCGAGCTCTGTCAAACGCGGCTCCACCGCGGAGGCTCAGCCGGGAGCTTGGTGAAGCGCTCTGTCAAAACAACTCGTCTGCTTGATCTCCGAGCTGCCTCCTGAGGGGGGGAGTGTTGGCTCCTCGGAGAATTAATGCATTAAAACTCTGCCCAGAGCGTTATTTTTAAAGCCTTCGAAGGTGATCGTGATTTTTCGCGCTGGTTATGAAACGCAGCCCGTTCGGACATTTCTTTGTGTGCTGCGTCCACTTCGAAGGGCAGCAGCTCTGAGGGGTCCGAGCAACCAGACAGGAAGCAGTTCTTAAAGGAGATAAGGTCAATTCTCCCTCGAGATCACTGAAGCCCTGCGCAGCCTTTTTGATGAGCAATAACTGCGATTCATCCTCCCTCAGACTCCGTGTTCCCAGGTCGCTGCTCCAACATCCGCTCCTTGCCCACAGGGACACGAAGGGATCAGCTCAGATCCCAGTCAGGGAGGGGTAAAACCCCCCAAAATCAGTCAGAAATCAAATTACCTCTACCTGCTGGTGTCCTGCCACGCGTGACAACCTCACCAGTGCAGCAGAGGAGTGTCACACTCAGTAGTCACACAGGACGTGGCTCAGTCCCGTATCCCAACACCAATCCGTGCCCATGTGCCACAAACCAGGCCCCTCTCCGGAGCTCCATCACTGCCCTTTCCCAAATCAGCACCAGGAAACTGCAGATTGTCACTGCCTCCAGCCAGAGCCCATCCTGCAGAGAGCAGCGCATGGAAAAGCCAAGGAAAACTGTCAGTCTTGGCTCCAGGGAAGCCAAAATGCACTGTCCAGGTGTCTTTGGATCAAATTTGGGGTGATAACAATGGGAGTGAGAGGCTTGGGGCTCTGCTCGCAGGGAACAGGGACAGAGGGAACAGCCTCAGGCTGGGCCAGGGGAGCTCAGGGTGGATACTGAGGAATTCCTCCCTGGAAAGGGCTGCCCAGCCCTGGCAGGGGTGGAGTGCCCATCCCTGAGGGATTTCAAAGCCCTCTGGGTGTGGCACTTGGGGACATGGGGCAGAGGTAGCCCCGGCAGTGCTGGGGATGGTTGGACTCCATGATCTCAGAGGGCTTTTCCAACCTGAGCAATTCCATGATTCTACTGCCCAAATTCCCTCCTGTTCCATCAGAACCAGGCAGCCCCAGGAGCACAGAAGGACCGGGAGCTGCTGCTCCAGGGATCCCTCCCCAGGTCACCAAGGCAGCTCCAGTCACCCCAGGACCGTGGTTGTTTGTGTCCCACAGCAGCCTGGGCTCCCCGAGGGTCACCTGCTCCCATCTCTTCTGTCCTCACCCTTCTTACAGCGGCTGTGGCATCCTGGGACAACATTCCAGTCCCACAGCCTGGGATCTGCCCATGGAATCCTGGAATGGGTTGGGTTGGAGGGACCTTAAGGCTGTTCCACCCCTGCCATGGGCAGGCACACATTCCCTTATCCCAGGGTGCTCCAAGCCCTGTCCAGCCTGGCCCTGGACACTCCCAGGGATGGAGGGGCTCACTCAGCCCTCACTGTGGTTTGGTTTAATTAATGCAGTAATTAAACACGAGCAGCTCTTGCTGCAACTCCACCCAGGCTCCTGCAGGAGCAAAACCACACAGCCCCCTCTGGCACCCCTGCCACCGTGACCGAAGGGAGCTGTGGCACAGTTCCACCACAAACCCCGTTACTCGCACACTGACGTGAGAACGTTCCCCAGGAGAGGCCTTTCCCCATCATTTCCCCTCCCTCCTTCACCTGAGTCCCACTCAGAGCCTCCCAGCTCGCGCAGCCTCACCCCCCGCACACCACGAGGCCTTTGCTCGCTCTCCCCCCTGGAATTGTGAATGAACTCGGGAAGAGCCCGGCTTTGTCGCCCCGCAGAATGTAGGTCACAAGTGTGCGTGGTTTGTCACAGAGAGCGGCTCGTGTGTCATCTGCCTCGGGCAGATGGAACTGAGTCACGGCTGCCGCATCACTGCCGATCCCTCCCTCCCCAGCCCCGGCAGCTTTCGCCTCCCCATCAGGTGCTGGCTGGAAGAAGGCAGTGACACCAGGGGAGCAGGAGGCCGTGCCTCGGGACAGTTTAAGGCAGTGACACCAGGGGAGCAGGAGGCCGTGCCTCGGGACAGTTTAAGGCAGTGACACCAGGGGAGCAGGAGGCCGTGCCTCAGGACAGTTTAAGGCAGTGACACCAGGGGAGCAGGAGGCTGTGCCTCGGGACAGTTTCCCGTTTATTTTTCTGTGGAAGCTGTGCCTCTTCCCCAGCACAGCACCTACCACACCAGCTGCCCCTTTCTCAAGTGAATAAACTCTAATTCCCTTCATTTATCCCAACGTTTACCTCCTATATTTGTCTTTGACGAGAACAAATTATCACTTGAGAACAGGGAAAAGAAGTAAAAGAGGTTCTTTGACCTAGAGGGTGTGGAGGAAAGCTCCCCACCACTTCCATCCCTGCTTACCTGGGAGGCACACTGGCCCTCTGGAATTGCTGCTCCTTGTACCCCCTGAGGCAGCTCTGCTATCGATTCATCTTTATGTGACATTAAATCACACAGAACTGATTTGTTTTGTGCTGGACACACACACGGGACCATGAAAAAGCCCCTGGGTCAGTCATGGTCAGGAGTCTCCACAGGGACAGGAATGGGGAAGAGTTTGAGGTAACACCCACAAAAAAATAAATTATTTTTGTTTCCTGGCACTGACTGGGAGGTAAAAGACTCAAAAAGCAGTTTGAGTCCTCTACAATCCTCACCTCTGCTTCCACAAGTTCCACGTGCAGAGGAATATCAGGAAGAAGTCCAGAAAACGGGACTGACGTGGTCTTGGAGAGCTCACCCAGCCCATCCCTCTGTCCCAAAGCCCCAAAAACGACCCTCTTCTCAGGAATCCCCAAACCCTCCGAGGAGCTGCCCATCCGTGGGGATCCCACAAGCTCCTGCAGCTCCCATTCCAAGGGCAGAACACCCCAGTGCTGCTGGTACAACCTCCAGCACGAGGAGGGGCTGGTGCAGCCCAAACAACGCTTATTTCTGGGCAGAAATGGAAATTATTGTAGCAAGAACAGGGCGGGGGCTGAGGCCTCACAGCTGCCGCTACAGGAACCCACAGGAGCGACAAAAAGCTTCCATCCAGCTAAAAAAAAAGACTTTTTTTCTGCTTTTAATTGTATAAGAAGTTTGCATTTTACCATAGAAACACCCAAATGTCCGTCAGCAGAGCCCGCCCGAGCCCCCCCTCGCCCTCCCCCCGAGCTGCAGGAATAAGGAGAAATGTCACAGTTTGTCCCTCTGACCTCTTTGTTGGTGACTCCTGGGGGCAGAGTCCCGTGTTTGTAATCCTCCAGCAGCTGCACCGCTTCCTTCAGGCGACTCTGCAACAAGAACAGCAGCAAGGACTGAAGATACACAAGGACGGTGGCTTCCAGGAGAATCATCTCCTGGAATCCTGGAATGGGCTGGGTTGGAAGAGACCTTAAGGATCATCCAGTTTCAACCACCTGGATGGGCCGGGACACCTTCCACTATCCCAGGGTGCTCCAGGTACTGTATTATATTATATTATATTATATTATATTATAATGTTATGTTATATTTTTAACTATTACATTACATTACATTATATTATATTAACTGTTATATTATATTACATTATATTGTCTACATTAATACCATCATATTATATTGTTATCTATGATATACATATATAATGTGTACCTGCTATATTATATAGAATATTATATACAGTATATATATAGAAATATATATGCATGTAAAGATATACATTTTTTCTTGAAAGAATACAGATTTCCATAGAATATATGAATTTATTGAGGTACTAACCCACCCTCCCTGGGCAGAAGCAGAGAGTCAGAAAGGTTCTTTGATTTGCCCGAGCTCAGGAGGAAGAAATCGGAATACAAAGAGCAGCTTCCATGGGGTTCAATCTTCTTATCCAGGTCTGCAGAAGGCACGGGATCGCTGAGCCATGGCTCCCAAATATCCGAAGCCAAATCCCTCCAAAGCCTCCTGCAGGCTGTCCCTGCTCCAGCTGAGTGACACCGACCTTGGGCCCCCATTCCGGCCCCAGTGCCATGGTTTGGGCAGCTTTTCCCACGCTGGTGCCGAAGAACATTCCAGAAACACGGAATGTTCCCGGAGAACATTCCAGAAACACGGAATGTTCTCCCAAAGCTGCCCAGGGGTGGGGGCGGCGGCTCTGCAGGCCCTGCAGCCCCGCCAGGGCTCCTCGGTGCCACCCCGGGCTCCGTCCCAGCCTTCCCGGGCTCATTAGGGGCTCACATCCAGGATCCGTGGCAGGGAAACTCCTTCCCTCCTTTCATGGCCACATCAAAGGGGACTTTGTTGTTTCCTTGCAAGCCCAACCTGAAAGCTGCAATTAACGACCGACTATTGTCCAGCAAACATTCCAGACACACGGAACAGCGGGAACAGCGGCCATCCCTGCCCCTGGGATCAGACCCACGGGAACAGCGGCCATCCCTGCCCCTGGGACAGAACCCACGGGAACAGCGGCCATCCCTGCCCCTGGGATCAGACCCACGGGAACAGCGGCCATCCCTGCCCCTGGGATCAGACCCACGGGAACAGCGGCCATCCCTGCCCCTGGGATGGGACCCACGGGAACAGCGGCCATCCCTGCCCTTGGGGCCGGACCCACGGGAACAGCGGCCATCCCTGCCCCTGGGATCAGACCCACGGGAACAGCGGCCATCCCTGCCCCTGGGATCAGACCCACAGCCCTGTTCCAGCGGCTGAGCTCGCTCTGGCAGTGCCACCTTATTCCCAGCCCCAGTGGATTCTGTGTTTTCCATCTCCCGGCAGGGATCAGCAGCCGCTCGGCACAGCAGAGGCTGTGCAAACCCAAGGTTTGGAATCAGCCAGGAACAACCTCGGCAAAAACTCCACATTCTGGGCAAAAAACCTCCACATTCCAGGCAAAAAACCTCCACATTCCAGGCAAAACGGGGGCTCAGGGATTTGTGGTGGTCAAGGCCAGGGTTAGCAGGCCAAGCTCTCGGCCTGTGTCAGCACACGCATGTAACAGAGGATACATTTCCCAGTTCCTGTCCTGTTTCTGGGAATGTTGGCCTGGAATCGGCTCCCTCTTAGATCAGCCCACCCCAGCTCCAGGCCGGAGTGTCCCTCCAGGAAGAGCTGCCCACCACCCTTCTCCCACTTTTCCACACCTCTTGCTTGGGATTAAAATCACAGAATATCCTGAACTGGAAGGGCCCACAGGGGTCACCCAAATCCAGCTCCTGGATTCCCAGAGCTGCTCTGGATTTCTCCCACCAGGTGGGGCTTCGGGCCCCTCACAGGTTCAGGATCCCCCTCCACCGCTGGAACATTCATTCCCACCCCAAAAGGGACCAGGCTGGGGAAGGATCTCCAAGAACAGCATTTAAGGCCAACATTAGACCATATTTTGGTGCCAGGTGTGAGCAATTCCTTTTGTTCTTCTATTCCCATTTTATTGGAGCGTTGGGAAGCTCAGAAAACCTGGAGCCATCATTTTCTACAGACGCTGGAGTGTCAAACACAGATCGATGGTGTTCAGAAACCTCCAAAGGCCAGGCAATCCCATTCCAACTAAACCACTGGGCCTTGCTCCAAAAACCAGCAAATTATTTCATATATAAAAGCTTTCATGGCTGGTTCAATAAACCCCATCCACACTTTTAAAAACCCTTAAACCCTTTAAAATTTAAACTTAAAAAAACCCCTTAAAATTTAAACTTAGCTTAATAAAAAATAAGATGGAAGTGGGAGGGTGAATATTTCCTGGAAAGAGGAAATCCTGCATTCTTTAAGAGCATAAACGTGGCCTGGATGCTTCCACGGATCAGGGCAGGCACCGGGCATCCTTCTCCACGTCTATCCAACACCCCTGACAGAGAAATGAGTCCTTATTCAAGCCAAGGCCTCTTGACACTGGAGAAAAAAGGAGAGTTTTGGATTGGGGTGGCACTTCCTGGGGCTGCAGAAACATCACTGGGTGAGGTCCTGTTCCTCCAGAAGGGTCTGGGGTCTCCCACGGGAGAAAAGCTGACCTCGAGAAAGGGGCACAGGGAACGAAATCCAACACCGTGGACCCACGGCCAGGCTCCTGGGAATTCCTGCGAGACCCCCAGGGGCTGTAGCTGGAATGACCAGCTCCAGGAAAAGCCACTTCAGGGTGTGGCTGCTCACTGGGACTCTGTGAGGAGCTGCAGGGCTGAGAAACAAATCGGATTTTTAGGGTGTTCCAGGCATTTCCAGCCTGCGAGGAGGAGCAATCCTACGAGATCACAACGGGACCTGTGCCTCTTGGAGCTGTTCTCAGAGCTCTGGGCTTTAGGCTTGTTCAAGAATTCCTCTCAGGAAAAGCCCTTCCCTGGCAGGACACCAGTAAATGGGAATTGTCCAGCACAGGCAGGCAGCCCCAAGGTGAAAGCCCTGCCGGCCGCCTGCCTCGGGAAGGGAAGAGGAGCCTCGCTGCCTCCCGAGCCGGGAAAGAACCGGGGAGTGCCGGCAGCACGTTCTGGAGAGCCGTTCGTGCTCATTACGGGGACGTGTTTGTGCCGCCGAAATTACCTCCACCGAGCGCCTTGCAGACGCTCTCCCAGAACAGCGTGTGACTCTGAATGAGAGCTGCAGCACCGCATGAATGGGGCCCGTGCTATTTTTTTCCCCTTCTCTTGAGGAAATCTTAGTAGTTACTATAACAACCCTGGCCGGATCCCATCTTGTTTAGAATGGTAACAAACAGCAAACAGAAAGGCTCGGGCTCGCTTTTAAAATCGCAGTCTCCACCAGTTGCCTCCCTCAGCTCCGTGGGGACAGAGGGGAACTTTTGCAGAGAAAGGAGCCCTGCACCAGCACCGCCAGCGTGGCCCGAGGGCGACAAAAGGGTGGCCCAGAAAGTGAACAAAAGTGTTCCACCGAGTTCAGCAGATCCTTTCACACGGCTCCGAGGCGCTCAGGTGCTTTCAGCAAACACCCCCCCAGCCTCCAAACTGAGGGAAAAGACTCGGCTGCCTCCTATTCCTTCTGGAAAAGTCAAGCACGTTCTTTTAACCAGAACCTCCAAAAAAAAACCAGGAGCAAACTTTACCACACGCAACAGCTCCAAATGCCAAGCAGCTCCGCTCGCCGGCTCTCAGCACGAAGCAGCTCCACTTGATAGCTGATAATGTCTAAGATTACACTTCAGCTCCTCTTTAACAGCAAAAACGAGGTCTGTCTGCAAGGTTGTGCTACTGTTTCAATATTTATTGTTGCTTGGTTTCTCTGCTGCTGTCTGTGGGATGAAGTGTCACTCGAGATTTTACAGCATCCCTGATAAAAAAAAACCCCACAACCACGTTTCTCCCCGGAGTGTCTCATTGCTTCCATACCCCTTTCCTCGCAAAAAACCTCGAGCACTTCTAGTGGTGGCTGCTGGGGTCTCAGCTCTCACAATAGGGTGCCAGACAGACCATCTGCAGCCGGGGATGTTCTCACAGAGCTCAGCCCTGCAGCACCCACCGAGCTCCCGCCTGGGCTCCACCGCTGCAGCCCCAGCCACGTCCCCCTGGGGACACCACCCGGGCAGGGCTGGGGGCTGCCCCGGGAGGGGCACAGCTGGAAAAGGCCAGGTTTGGAATTGCAGCTCAGGAGGGAGCAGGGAACGAGCCGTGGCTGCTCCCTCAGCCTGGGTGTGGGGCTGTGCATGTGCCACAGACAAGGCAGGGCTGGGATGAGCCTCCATCAGTGGGATCTCTGGCACGGTTTGGATCCAAACCCTCCAGCCCTGTGCCAAGCGGTTCCTGGGCACAGATTGGAGTCCCCAGGGGCCAGGACAGCACCTGCAGGGACCTTCTGGAGAGGGACAGCCTGGAACAAACCCCACCAGCTGCTGCACCCACACCCAGCCTGATCAGTGTGAGTGACAGAACCACAAAATCCCAGAACTGGTTAGGCTGGAAAAGCCCTCTGAGATCATTCCAACCATTCCCCACCACTGCCAGGGCCACCACTGCCCCATGTCCCCAAGGGCCACATCCACACGGTTTCAAAATCCCTCAGGGATGGAGACTCCACCCCTGCCCTGGGCACTTCCAATTCCTGAGCACCCTTTCCGTGAGGAAATTCCTGCTGATGTCCACCCTGAGCTCCCCTGGCCCAGCCTGAGGCCGTTCCCTCTCCTCCTGTCCCTGTTCCCTGGGAGCAGAGCCCGACCCCCCCGGCTGCCCCCTCCTGTCAGGGACTTGTGCAGAGCCACAGGGGCCCCCTGAGCCTCCTTTTCCCCAGGCTGGTGCTCAGGAGGAGAAGGAACAACCCCAGCAGGAGATCAGCCCCAGCCCTGAGCTGATGGCCACACTCCAGCCCCATGGCAGCACAAGGACAGCCGAGCGGGGTCCCACAGACACCTGCACCCCTGGCCCTCCACCCAGCCCCGAGCTCTCTCCCCGAGTTGCCACCTTGTCCCCCTCGCTCCAGGGCTGTTTCTGCCTGGCAGATCCGTGCCTCGTCTCCTCTTGGATCCCAACGGTGCCTGCACATGGCAGGGAGCAGCCTCCAGAACCCCATATGTGCCATCCAGACCGGAGCGAAGTCGCTCTGCCAGGAGCACGACACATTCCTGCCGCAGACCCGCACACGGCGCGGCCGGGGCTCCCTGGGGGCCCGGGAGGGGATCCACGGACGGGCCGGGCGCAGGGGAGGGGCTGGGCTCACTCTGGGCTCACACCGGGATTTTGGGGCCGACGATCTCCGCGTGCCCCGAGCTCCGCTGGCTCCGCCTTCAGCCCGGCCACGACTTGGTGCCACGTGCCCCAACCCAAGGGTCTCGTGGCCACCAGCAGCCCCAGCTCCCCGAGGGTGTGGAGATCCAGCTGTGCCCTCCACCGGCCACGCCCCGGGTCGGGGTTTTGTCTCCCTGCTCCCCGGGATGACACGCACGGCAGACTCGACTCCAGCTGGCCCCATTGTATTGGATCCACAGTGACAGACAACAGGAGCCAGAAACTTTTTGTTCGAGTGGAGCCAGCAGATGTGACACTGAATAAACACAGACAGTCAATCTGCTGAGTAAGAAGGTATCGTTCATATAAATAACATACATCTAATCCTGCTTCCATTTTAAACCCAAATATGGGAATGCAAGATGCTCTGCAGATCCAGCCTTTGAACAATGAGATGAAGCAAAAGCAGATAACAGGCAGCCCCTTCGGAGCTCTCCTCAGTTCTGATTTCACTCGGGGTTATTATCAGATCTTCCTCCAGGAAGAGCTCCCCACAGAGCATTACCAGCGTGGCCAGGCTAGTGTCAGGTGGGGCAAGTTCACCTTATCAAAACATCTGCTGCTCCCCACGGACCTTAATTACAGAGCAATTGAAAGTATTACTCCAACCGTTTGAACCTCGCACATCTCCCAGCCAGGCCCTGCCCCAGCGAGGCGCCTCTCGAGGCCTCGGGGACGGGACGGGGTGACCCCTGCAATGACACATTTCCCACCTACCGGAGGAGTTTGCAAACCTGCAGCTGCCAAGACATGATTTGATTAGAGAGGCAGTAATGAGACGAATTAGCACCCACCAAACCTCCTCTTCAGGGGCGGCTGCAGCGCTGACACGAGGTGGGGGCCGTGTTTCGGCGCCTCTGCCCTCACAAGGCTGCACAGTGCTGAGTGGCACGGGGAGAACTGTTCCCCCCGCAGATAAAAGCACAGGTGCAGCAGAACCCCGTGCTCAGTGGCATCCTCCCAGGGTTTCCCCCTTAAGAACCTCTGAAACACGAGGAAGTTTCTAATTGCGTTAAGAATCTGCTTCACTGAAAAATAAATGAGTGCGGGAAGAGTGTCCCTGAGCCTGATTATCCTCACCAGCGCCAGCTCCCCCCTCGCAGGGATCCCTCCAGCCCTCCTCACAACACGGCCACCAGCGGGATGCGGTGCTGGAACACACAGCCATCAGAAAAGGGTGGAGAAAAATTAAATATGATCCCATTTCCCAGCATTTTCCATGGGATTAACCTCCATCCCCATGAGACACTCATTTATCTACTTCTTTTCCATTTGCCAACGAGCTCCTCCAAGACAAGCAGGGATTTGTTTGTTCCCTGGGAGCCCCGGGCCTGGGAGATGCAGCCATCTGTCAGTGGGAAGGAGCTCCCTGCACACGCCTGTGGCTCAGCAAACCTCCCCAGGTTTTCATTTATCCTCAGTTTATTTCAAAATTATTCATTTATCCTCCCCAGGTTTTCATTTATCCCCTCAGTTATCAAAGGAAAGCAAAAAACTTTGAGTTCTACATCTGCACACCCCAATCATCGTAAAGCAGAGATCACGCCCAGAGCAGAGCGAGCAGGACAAGCAAAAAGCAGATTCTGTGCCCCAAAAAGTGACCCAGGTTTTGCCAAGAGACTTCTCCAGGGAGAGGGAACTCAGGGGGACATCACCAAAGACGCTGCACGTCTCCTGAGGCACCCCTGCCATGGAATTCAGACTCCCAAAGGAAATGACAGAGGGCATTTCCCTCCTTGGAAAGCCCCCAAGCCACTCCTGACGACCCTGAAGTTCAGCCCTGTCCTCCCCAGCCCCCAGAGATGGACACCAGACCTCCCTGCTTTGTTGAGGTTCACTTTGGAACCCAAAACTGCTTGATTTTGACCCAGGATAAAACTGGGCTCAGACTTTGCTCCTTTTTTTTTTCCCCCAAGTCTCACCTTCTTGAAAGAACCTCATCAAAAGCTGTCTGGAAAAATGAAGTTACACCAGCTGATCCCTCTGAATCCACACCCTTTCCAACCCCCCGAAAACCTGGAAAGGTTTGGAAAGGTGACCACAGGAAGGTGGAAAAGTGTGGTTCAGCCAGAGGTCACCCCACGGGGTTGAGAGCAGGAACTGAGCTCAGAGCTCACCCAGGAGTCCAAACTCCCTCTGCTTTCCATGGAGAGCAACGAGCAGGAAAATTCCCCCAGGAGCAGAGATTCAGGCCTTAAAAAGTGCTGGGAAGGGGCTGGAGCCCCAGGAGTGGCTGAGGGAGCTGGGAAGGGGCTGGAGCTCCAGGAGCGGCTGAGGGAGCTGGGAAAGGGGCTCAGCCTGGAGCAAAGGAGGCTCAGGGGGGCCCCTGTGGCTCTGCACAAGTCCCTGACAGGAGGGGGCAGCCGGGGGGGTCGGGCTCTGCTCGCAGGGAACAGGGACAGGAGGAGAGGGAACGGCCTCAGGCTGGGCCAGGGGAGCTCAGGGTGGATACTGGGAAAAAGATAAAATAAAAAGGAAAAAGCAGCTGCCCTTTGCTGAAAACCCAACGTTTTCTGGCCAATGGGCAGAATTCCAGACCAGAAGCAGAACTCTTCCTTCCCAAGGATTCCCCATCGCCCTCGGGCAGTATCTGATGGAAGCAAAGAGCTGCAGTAAAGCTGGACAGCCCTAAATGGAAATAAAGGAGCAGGAACCCCAAATCCTGTCACAAACAGGGCAGTAACTGAGGAAAAACTACAGCCAAGATCTTCTTGAGTGCGGCCCTGCAGAACTGCACCACAAACCCACCCAGTTCCCTCCTCTGTGGAATGAAAACTTGCTCTCATCCCCTCACCTGCATTTTTATAACGAACCCCTGGAGGAATTTTCCTCCTGAGAAGACCAAACCACTGGCAGCTTTGCCAAAAACCGGTTCAGGGCCTCCCCAGTGAGCAGAGGGAGCTGGGGGTGTGGACTCACTGGTGCCTGCTGCAAAGCAAGTTCGTGTTCTTGCGCTCGCTCGGGCAATCGATCACCTGAGAGACACAAACCCGCTGGAAAGCCGGGTTCATCGCTCCTGCTGCTCACAGCAGAGGCTCTTTTTAGTCTCAAGCTGCCTCATAAACAGCCCTGCCCAAAACAGAGGTGAGCACACATTACCTCAGTCACAAAGAGCGTGCGGGGGTCGATGATGTCCAAGAAGTGCCTGAATCTGCCATAGAATGAAGTCTGGAAAACAGGAGACACAAAAAAAAAAAAACCACGTTCAGTGAGAAATTGCCTGTCAGGGTTGATTTCCTTTGCAGAATGAAGTAGCAACTAAAAATAAATATTATAGGAGGTGTTTACCGGCAATTTGGGATAGGAAATCCGGAGGGAAGAGATGAGGACTTGGACCCTGCCAACAGGACACCAATCAGATGCTTTAACAAAGAGATGCTACCAAATACCCTTTACTTCTTCCCCAAAAAATTAAATATTGGCCGTGGGACTCCTGGGAGATGCCTGAGGCCACAAAACCCTGGAGTGCAGCTCCAGAGCTCCCAGTGCTGGAACTCGCACCCTGCGGTGCCTCTGACACGATCCCTGAGCTGCTCGCCCTCCCTCCTGCCAGCAGCTCTGAGCTCTGAGCATTCCACAGGGGCACCAGGATTTTGGGGACAGACCGGGATGAACTGACAGGCTGTGGACTTCCCATCCCTAGCAGCATCCCAGGCCAGGCTGGACACTGGGGCTTGGAGCACCTGGGACAGTGGGAGGTGTCCCTGCCATGGCAGGGGTGGCACTGGACGGGCTTCGAGGTCCCTTCCAACCCAAACCACTCCAGGATTCCCTGGATCCCTCCTCTTGCTCCCAGCAAAATCCCCCTCAGCAGCCTTTGCGTGGTGTTATCCCCACACCAACACCTCCAGCCTGGGTTTTTCCCGGGGTGCCCCTAAGAGCGAGCCCAGCCAGCCCAGGCTGCTCAGGGCTCCACCCGCGCTGGCCCTGAGCACTTCCAGAACCGGGAGAAGAGTTTGAGAGAAGGGGAAGGGATCTGTGAAACAGGAGGGGCAGTTCACGGCAGCTCCAGAGGAAAGGAGAAAAGGAGACTCGGCATTCAGACAGTGACAGTAACGACAAATTCCATCGGTGGAATTTGTACCGATGCCAAGCACCGCACCATGGAATGCCGAGGGACCGGGAGCCCTTGGGATGGATACAGGACCATCATCACCCCGACACCAGGCTGCGTTCCACGCCCCAGAGGCAGGCGGTGCCAGACCCTCAGGCCAAGCGGGCACAGGGCAGCCCCGTCCAGCGGCCCCTCTGTGTCCGGTGGCTTCTCCACAGAGCCCGGAGCTCCTCGGGATGTGGATCACGGCCACGGACATCAGGGAGCTCTGGGATCCGGGGAGCCCTTTGTCCCGGGAGTTCTCCATCCGCACGTCTCCCGCGGGTTCGTGCTGCAGGAGTGGGCTGTAAATAAAGGCCTGGAGTGGGGCTGGAGCAGCGGGAGCAGCGTTTGATCACCGCTGGCACCGCTTCCCGCAACGTGGTGCTGCTGCTGCTGCTCCCCTGCTCCGCCAGGAATTCTGCCCCGATTCCAGCAGGAATCCCTCTCCAAGGGCCCTGCCCAGGCCACTGCTGACCACCTCACTGCAACACCCATCCTCACAAAACTCTTATTTTTCCACGTTCTGCACTAAAAAAAGAACCCCCCCAATGGCACAAAACAGCTCCACGCAACTCCGGGAAAAAGCACAGCAGTTTTTAATTAGCATGGATTTAATTAACACTAATTCTGGTACTTTCGAGCAGTTTTGAGCTTGACATTTTGCTGCCTCCCTTTTATTTTGGGTTTGAGGATCCCTGCAGATGCCACCGCCCCCCCCAGCACCGCTGTCCAACCCTTCCCAGGGGTGCAGGGGCCGTGAGCAATTCCTGACTCAGCCCATCCGCCCCTCAGCAATCCCACGGAGCAGCAGCCCCATCCCACTGCTCATCCCACAGCCCGCGGCGCCAACTGCAACCCAGAGCAGTTGGAATTACTGCCTTAAACAACAGCAGGACGGGGGGATTTCAAATCTGAGTGGCCTTGACTTCCCCGGAGCAGCAATCGTTGTGACACAAATGATTTGAGAAAAGCAATAATAAATAGAATTAAATGGAATTAAATGGAACAGCAGTGTTTTACACCCACTTGACCAAGGAGTAAATGACAAGGGAGGGGGAAGGAGACCTGAGGTTCAAAGGGGCAGGGTATAAATGTCATTTAGAATCACCAATTCCCATTTCCCAAGCTGCCCAGGCCCTCGGGGAGCCGGTCCCCTGTCCCAGGGCTGGGGTTTGGCTGGCATGGAGCTCCTGCCCTGCTCCTGCTCCTGCCCGGCCAAGCCCAGCACAGGACAGGTCCGAGCAGCTCAGACCCATCCTGATGTTCTCCCATTCCCGCATTCCCCGCTCTCTCCTGCCCAGTGCTGGGGCTGACTCAGCCCCGGGGCTCGGCTGGGGAGCTGAGAGTGCCCCAGTCCTCAAACCATGGAATGTTTGCGATGGAAGGGACCTTAAAGCCCATCCAGTGCCACCCCTGCCATGGGCAGGGACACCTCCCACTCCCACTTGGATGCTCCAAGCCCCATCCAGCCTGGCCTTGGGCACTGCCAGGGATCCAGGGGCAGCCACGGCTGCTCTGGGCACCCTGGGCCAGTGCAGGAAGCAAAGAGGGATTTGTTTCGAGGTGGTGCTGCCTGAACTCGTCCGTTCTGTGGTCAGAGAACACAAAAACCATCAGGGAACCTGAGCCTGGACAGGTTTTCCCCGGTTTCGTTAAACTCTGACGAGTCAGGGCCTCATTTCCCCACACCAAGAGCCCTCTGAGCACCACACAGAGCCAGGCCCAGACAACATTACACAGAGCCAGGCCCACACCACACAGAGCCAGGCCCACACCTCACAGAGCCAGGCTCAAACCACACAGAGCCAGGCCCACACCACACAGAGCCAGGCCCACACCACACAGAGCCAGGTTTATTCTCCTGACTAGAAGCCAAACGAATTTTTTTACTTCAAGATTGGTTTTCACAGAGCTGCACGCAAAACAAAAGGTGAAAAAAAAAAAAACCCCAGCAATTCCCAATAATTCAGAAATCTGGGGGAAATTCTTTCCTGTGAGGGTGGGGAGGGGCTGGG
>VXAZ01001834.1:40535-51326 GCA_013399875.1 Gymnorhina tibicen | reverse complement strand
TTTCCTTTCCCCTTTCCCCTTTCCCCTTTCCCCTTTCCCCTTCCCTTCCCGCTGCACTGGGGTCTCTCAGCTGTGGATTCTCCACAAATCCCAAGGGATGCAGCACCAGCCCCGACCCTCCCGCCATGCCGGGTGAGCAGCAGGGGAGCTGCACGCCGAGAGAATCATGGAATTGTTCACACTGGAAAATCCCTCTGAGCCCAGGCAGCCCAACCATCCCCAGCACTGCCAGGGCCACCACTGCCCCATGTCCCCAAGTGCCACATCCACAGGGCTTTAAATCCCGCAGGGATGGGGACTCCACCCCTGCCCTGGGCAGCTGTGCCAGGGCTGGGCAGCCCTTTCCATGCAGGAATTGTCCCAGTATCCACCCTGAGCCTCCCCTGGCCCAGCCCGGCTCCAGCTCGCTCCAACCCCAGCCCCACTCCGTGGACGCTCGGGACACAACACAGACACGCACCAGAAACCTCAGAGAAGCCTCAAGCCCTCACGTGCCCCACACCTGAGGCAGGAGCAGCATTTGGGGAGGAACACGAGGTTCCTGCAGCGTCCCCACTGCCCAGCCCTCGGGGACTGTTGGGGCAGGTGGAAAAGCTGCTGGAGGAGTTGGACACCCTCCTCCTCCTCCTCCCCCTCCTGCAGCAAGCAAACAGAAATGTCACTCGGTGTCCAGGCGCCGTCAGCACAGACGCTGTTGTCAGTGAATCAGAAGTGTCTAGGAACAGCTTGAACAACTTTTATTTTTTTTTAAAGTGCTTAAAACGTAAATAACAAGCTCTTTATAAACATTAGTTGCAACTCTTAAAACATGAGACACACAGAACCCACTTCCTGCGGACGTGAAGAACAGGGAAACCAACAACACCAAAATCCCCAACACTTCTCTCACTTGAGGATGTTTTTCCAGGTTTTTAACCCCAAACACGGCGGTTCCTTCCCAGACAAGGCTGAGTCTACGTCACACTGGAGAACCCACATCCCTTCAGGTTTGTTCCAGTTTGAGGATAAACCTTGGTGGTTCTTCTGGCCCACACGTGGCCAGGAGGACCAGGCAAGGGCAAAAGAAATCATTGGCCAAAGTTCTTGAGAAGCAAGAAACCCAACTGTGGGCTGACAACAAAGGCAGAGCACAGCACCCTGCTGCAGCTTGAGCGAGGAAAAACAAACTCCAGGAGAAAGGCAAAACAACAGGGAATTGTTATGGCTGTGTTTAAAACAGAACAGGGAGAAGCTGCTGCTGGCCCAAAACCCCTTGGGGTGTGCTGGGCTCAGCAGAGAGGGACAGAGCTCGGAGCACGGCCGGAACACGGAGCAGAACGCGGAGCAGAACACCGCTCCTGCAATCCCCAGAAAATCACTAAACAGGGAGATTCAGTCACTAAACACAGAGCTAAATTCCAGATGGGCAACTTGAGAACGTCTCCCCAGTTCTCTTCCTCATCCCCTCCCTCTCTGAGAAATGTAGGTCCTCAAAACCAATCCCTGGGGAACGTGGAGGTTTAACAGCAACGCTGCAGACCCCACTGCCGAGCTGCCGCTCTCGTGCAGAGAACAGAAACTGAGCGGTGCGGGGGAAACCCTGAATTTCCACGACAGCGGGGTGGGGAAACAGAGAACAGAGACAGGAGCATCTTTAGTGCACTTTTCCTAAACACGAGGAGGTACCTCCGGGCTGCTGAGCGCTCGAGGACAGACACGGAACATCCACCGCGGCTCGACTCTTCCGCAGCCCCGGCTCCAGCGCCAAGGGAGCTGCGCTGTGCCCGCCTCGGCTCCTGGAGATGGGAGGGGCAGGTACTGCTGGAAACGGGAGATGAGGAAACACAACACGTATTCCTGGAAAGGCTGGAGATGTGGAAGCACCTATTGCTGACAAGGCAGGAGATGGGGGACCAGGTATTGCTGGAAAGGCTGGAAATGAGGGAACAGGTATTCTTGGAAAGGCAGGAGATGGAAGGAGCAGGTATTGCTGGAAAGGCTGGAAATGAGGGAATAGAGCAGGTACTGCTGGAAAGGCTGGAAATGAGGGAACAGGTATTGCTGGAAAGGCAGGAAATGGCAGAACAGGTATTCTCTGGAAAAGCAAGAGATGGAAGGAGCAGGTATTGCTGGAAACCAGATGTGGAAGCACCTGTTGCAGGAAAGGCAGGAGACGAGGGAACAGAACAGGTATTGCTGGAAACAGGAGATGTGGAAGCACCTACTGCTGGCAGGGCTGCACACCTGGTACACCCTGCTGAGCTCTGAGAGTAACTTTTTATATTCAAGTGCAAAACATTCCGGCTTTGGAGCGAGAAAAGGCAGAGCTGAGTAAGGCAGAGGGGGCTGAGGGAGGCGGTGAGACACAGGGAGGAGGAGGGCGAGGTGGGGAGGAGGTGCCGTGGATCCCTATAAACACTGGCACTTGTGTGGGGGTTATATCCTATAAACACGGACACCATCCCTGCTGGGGCCGGGGCCAGGAGCAGCACGTTTTCATGGGGTGGGGGCCCTGGCTCTCGTGGGAGGTGTTGGCTCCGCACCTCCCCTGTCAATGCCCTCCTGAGGAACTCCTGCCCCTGTTCCCAGCCCTCATTCCCGTGCCGTGCTGCTTTCCCAGGGCTGCCTTCCCACTGCCCACAGCCCCTCCCTGACCGCCCCCACTCACGGGGACAGAGGTGACACCCGGAGGGCCTCGGGCTCCCAGGCCGTGGGATCTGAGCCTACAGGCAGAGAGGGGTTCCTGGCACTTTCTGAACTGGGAGAAACACCTTCCCTTGGACACCCCATCCCACCCCACAAACACAGGAGGAGCAGCTGGAGCAGTGCAGACCCGCAGGTGTTTCCCACCAGGGGAGAGGCAGGAAGGAGGGGGAGGGCCACGGCTGGGGTTTTCCTCCTCAGCACTGGTCCAGGGGTCAGACAGGACCAAAGCTCCTTCTCTCCTGACCCCACACTGTCCGTACCCAGCTGGATTTTGTCCTGGAATACTCAGCCAGCCCTTCCCTGCCGTGTCAGCTCCTGATCTCTCTGCCTCCGCTTCTCCCGAGCTGCTGGGCAGAACTGCAAGGACCCAGAGCACCGGCACAGGTCGGGGAGGCTCTGCTGCCTGTGGGTAACAATTAACTCACTTTTCTTGGAGGAGCAGGAAAGCAGAGGAGAGACCTGCCCCAGGCAGGCTGGGTGAGACTGAGAGTTGGATTTCAGAGCCTTTTCGGGGTAGGAAACTGCTACTGGCCTCTGGCAAAAGGCACCATTCTTCAAAGTCATGGTCTGCACTGAAGCAACTGAAGAGAAGAGCAGGGAGGATTTCAAAGAACCCAGTAACTTTGGGAGACAGAGAAGTGGGAGAAGATGCCTTTCATGTTGGAATCCCACTCCAACTGCCCCTCTGCCTGCACGGGCACCTTCTCCAGCCAAAATCCAGGCAGGATGAGGGAGGGAACAACATCCTTCCTATCCCCTCCCACAGTACCTCCAAATCAGTCGTTCAGCCAGGTAAATAGGAGCCCTTTGGGTGGTCACTCAGGGGCCAGCAGCGAGCAGAGCTGCCCCATGGGCCCTAAGGCTGGGCCCAAGCCCTGGAGAGCTGATGACATGTGGGGATGTGATCCCAGCACGTGGATGTGATCCCAGGGGAGCAGGCTGGGCTCTGGCCCTGGCCGGGGGGGCTCTGAAGGATTCCGGAGCTGTGGGCTGTGCCAGGAGTGTTTGGGGTGCCTGACCCCACAGGGGCCCTGTGGAGGGGTCAGATCCCCCAAGCCTCGCTCTGGGGCCGTTTTCCTGCTGCAGGGACAGGCGCGGCAGAGCCGGGGTGGGGTGGCCGTGGGCAGCCATTCCTGGGAATACTGAGCGGGAAATTCGGCTGTGGAGCCTGCGCTCCTCGGTCCCTCCGGGGCACACAGGCCCGTGCTGCATGGGGGGAGGCAGAGGATCTCCTGCAGCACTCCGGGGGCACGATCCCACATTCCCTTTCCCATATGCCCAGTGCAGCCGTGAGGGACCCAGTGTCACCCCGGCACCGGTGCCGTGGCAGAGCCGGCGCGGCCCAGCCAGGCCCTGACACCACGCCAGGCCCTCGGACGCCGTCCCTTTGTGGAGCGTCTCCCCGTGGTCAGGAAGTGGCACAAACTGGAGCTGGCTCTTCACCCTTCACTGCGGGTAACTGGGTGTCTTGGGGTGACTGCAGGAGGGGAAGAGGCGTCCCACAGGCTCTGGTCGGGAACGTGCCGGGGGAGCCTCACCGGGTCTGAGCGTCCCCAGTGTCAGCCACCAGTCCAACACCATCCACCGGCCAGGGGACACCAGCTCGGGGGAGGGCGGAGGAAGAGCGCGGGCAGAGGAGCGGCAGCAGCAGATGAAGTCACGGGGAGATGGTTTCCAGCTCTCAGATGTCACTTAAAGCTCTGGCAGGAGGAGTGCCCGGGGGTGGCACTCGGTCACAGCGACGGGGACCTAAGGAGGCGCCTGCCTCGTGTGCAGGGCTCTGCTCCTCCCCATAGGGTGCTGGCAGCCCGTCACCCTACAGCTCCCTGGAGCCGAGCTGGGGGAAGCCTGGGCTGGGAAGGAGCAGAAAACCCTTCCTGCTAAACGGGGAGCAGAAGCCGCTGGAGCCCTCTGGTGAGCGGAGGGGGTGCGGGGTGCTGGCAGCGGCCACCGGAGCGGGCTCTGCCGGGTGCCGCCGCTCCGGGCCGCTCACGGGGCCTGGCCCCCGCCCATGGGGATCTGCAGCAGCGTGGGGGACTGCTCCATGATGCGCACCAGCAGCTGGTCGATGTAGTTCTCCAGTTCGTGGATGTGCTCCTCCTTCTTGCTCAGCTCCCCCTCCTTCTGCAGCAGCAGCTGGATCAGCTCGTCGTGGGTCAGGTGGTAATACTTGGCTGCCCGGTCCTGCAGGGCGGGGTCCTGGCGGGAACAAGGGGGACATCAGGGACTGGAACCGAACCCTCTGCTCCGGAAACGTTCGCAGGATGCAGCGACAGCCAGAGCACCGCCGCTCTCCGTGTCTGCCTGCCCAGCTGCAGAGGCAGGAGCAGCACGGGGGACCCGCAGAGACCCGCTGTGCTCATAAGGCACCAGCTGAACTCCCTGCAGCACCCACAGGGCTGCTGAGACCAGCAGGGCTGTGCTATCCCTCGCTCAGGTGAACCCCACAGCTGCAGCGCTCTCCACGTGAAGTCGGGGAGGCAAACGGAGTGGGAGTGCACAAAGGGATGGAGGAGTCACCCTCGGAACACCCTCTGTGTCTTCAGAGGTGTCACGGGTGCTTTGCTGGCCTCAGCACGCCCGTGTCTGGAGTATACCCAGGCCAGCAAAGCTCCAGGAAGAACCTTCCCTCTGCCGGACCGGGCACGCTGCGGAGCCTCNTCGGTCAGGCAGCTCCGCCCTCCCCCGCCAGGTCTCGGGAAGGCCGGGTTGGCACTGGGTGGGCTTTGAGCTCTGTTCCCACCCAGCCCACTCCCTGTTTCTATAAGCAGGGATTCCCTCACGTGCTGCACAATGAACCCCAACCAAAGCAGGCAGCGGGAGGACGGTGGGTGAGGAGGTGCAGAGACCCCGGACCCACGGAGAGGGGAGGCAGAGCAAGGAGGGTCCCGGAGCCCCGCACACCCCGGGGCAGGACCCCGCTCTGCCTCCCCCCACGGCAGCTCCCGCCCCTCTGCCAGCGGCACACCCGGAGCGGGTCTGGCACAGCCTCACCCAGGGCAGGCTCCTACCTTTAACTTGGGGTCGCTTTTGTCCGGCTGGGAGGCCGGGGCCACGGGCTGGACGCTGCTCGCGGTCACCGTCTTCAGCCTCTCCAGGCCATTGCTCAGCGCCGAGCCCAGGCTGGGCCTGGGCTGCTCCTTCCTCTGGCTGGAGCCCTCCTGCCCGGCGCTGAGGGGCTTCACGGGGTGGGGGCTGCGGGGAACAAGGTGGGACAGTCAACACCCCCACTGCTGCCCCTCCCGGGGTCGAACAGGGATGGCCCCCACTCAGGAGACGGAGCCCAGCTGAACCCCGGTGTCCGTGCTGCCCAGAGCTCTCCTGCTCCCAGGAGAGCGGCAGGGCAGGGCAGGGCAGAGCCCACAGAGCTGCTGCCACCCAGACAGGAGATACAGAGCCCCAGGACACGCCCCTGCCCAGCCCTGCACTGCCCATCCTCACTGGCAACGCTGTGAGTCACAACTGGAGCGGCTGGGAAGGTCAAGCCCAGCTCCAGCGTGATCAGAGGCTGCTGCATCCACTGCCCAGAGCAGCTTTTTGCTGCCCAGGAACTCCCAGATTAGAGTCTGGGGTCACCATTGGTGCTCCAGCCCAAGAGTTGAATGTCACCTGCCTGGAAGCCACCACAGAATTTGTCCCCCTCCACAAGGCCAAAAGGAGGGTGAGGCATCAGTTAAGGGGGAATTCCATTTTCATTTATTTTTGCCTCACTCTTCACCCAAAAGGTTCTTTCTGGGCTTGAACAAAGTCCAGTTCCTTCTCAGTATGATGGAAAGAGAAGTGACCTGATGCTCCCTCCCTGCAAGGAGCAGGCACAGCTGTGCTCCATCCTCAGGATGGAAACATCCAAACCTCCATCCATCGGGATGGAACATCCGAACAGCCACCTGGGAGCTCTGCAAAACCTCTCAAGGCTGACAACCCCATCAGCTGTGCGTCCCAGCGGTGCTGTGTCCTCGTGCCTCATCCATGGTGATGGGATCAGGACATACCAAGGATGTGGAAATCCTCTTTGACCACGACAATGCCTGCTGCTGTCCGTGTGCTGGGAGGGGACAGCACTGGCAGCCACCAACCTGCTCCAACAAGCCAAAGGAGCAGCTCCTCCTGAGGGACTGTGGAGGGCCAGGGACAGGACCAGGGAGCGGCCGGAGCTGGGTCAGGGCAGGGTCAGGCTGCAGATCAGGGAAAGGTTCTTCCCCCAGAGGGTGCTGGGCACTGCCCAGGCTCCCCAGGGAATGGGCACGGCCCCGAGGCTGCCAGAGCTCCAGGAGCGTTTGGGCAGCGCTGCCAGGGATGCCCAGGGTGGGGTTGCTGGGGTGTCTGGGCAGGGCCAGGGGCTGCACTGGATGATCCCTGTGGGTCTCTCCCAGCTCCGGATACTCTGCGATTCTCTGACCCCCTGGCAGAGCACAGGGACAGAGCCCAGGACCCCTGGGCAGCTGGAGAGGATGGAGAGGGATCCCACAGAGCTAAGGGGGAGTCACTGACAGTGCCAGGGCTGGAGGAGTTCCTGTCCTGCACGTGAGGCTCCAGCGCTGCCCATGGGACTAAACCTGACCAGGAGCTACAACCACCAAGGACACCACGGGACAGGGGTGAGGAGAGGCCAGGGGAACCACCAGGGCTGCTCATCACAGCCAGGCCTGAGCCCCAAATGTCCCTGTCACCTCGTGATCCCCACAGCCAGCGCAGAGGCTACGGCCAGAGCGTGGCCGGGAACCTCCCTGGGACCAAACCTCCCTGGGAAGCCAGGGGGAATGCCTGGATGCGTTTGAAAGCGGGGGGATATCCCCACCCCGGTGTGGTCACAGGCTGCTGCCAGCCCCGGGGCCAGTGGAACAGTCACTGCTGCAGGGCTGGAAAAGGTGCTTTTGGAAATAGATCCTTATCCCACTGCTTCCCGCTGCGGGTGCTGCGTGCAGGGCTTGGCTGAGCACAGCAGGGCTCTGCCTCCTCCGTTTGTCTCTCCGGGAGGATCCAACGGAGACATTCCTCCACCCCTGTTTGCCCTGGGATGGTGGCACCAGCTCCTTCCAGGGGACCTTCACACCTCACAGCCAGGCTGGAGTCCTGGTGGATCTGCCGAGAAGCTGGACCAGTCTCCACTCCTGGTCCACGAACGTGAGCTCGAGCGTGGAATCAGCTGCTCGCAGGCTCCTAACCCAGCACTGCAGCCCAAGTGGATCTGAGTTACGATGGAGCTTGAGGCCGAGGCGGAACATCTCAGGATGACACTGGCCCAGCCCTGTCCCCCTCTCGGAGCCAGCCTTGCCCTGTCCCAGCTTTCAGTGACACTCCCAATGCGTCTGGGAGCACAGGGAAACCCAGGTCCCAAGGTGCAGAGCACAGGGAAAACCGGGCGCATTTCCCTCAGCAAGTCCCAAATGAAGCCTTTGTCGCCCCAGTAAAGTGCTCCCACAGAGAACAAGAGAAAGGTCAAACCCAGGGGAATCCCTCTCCCATGGCCCAGCTGCTGTGCCTGGAGCACCACACAGCACCCACGGGCCAGCTCTCCGTGGAGAAAGGGTCTGCAGGGGGAACGGGAACGGCTGAGCTCAGGATCAGCTCTCCCAGTCTGTCCCTGGGTGTGCCCTGCCACGCTCCGAGTTCAGGGGCTCCACGAGGATCACCAAGACTGGCACAAGATTTACCCTGACCCCTCACTTTCAGAATACAGCGATTCTCTGCACTCCTGACACAAGCGAGGCACGGCCTGTGCCACCACCTCGGTACCTGGGACACCCCCAGTCCTGTCACCTGCAAGTGCCACGCCGTGCTGGGCCAGCCCCACGTCCAAGGGATGGGCAGGAGCTGCACGGCTGCCGGGCTCCTGCGGGCAGCAGAGCCCCCAGGGCACGCTCCCAGGCTGTCCCTGGGGTCCCTCCTGCCCCAGGGATGTGACACCTTCCCAGCAGTGAAGGCACCATCCCGCCCTGTCCCCAGGAGCAGCGAAGGGCCCTCTGCACACCTGGGAGTTGCAGCTGATGCTCCCTCGCTCCAGCAGCCACACAAGACGACCAAAGAGCCCTCTGGCCACTTGGGAAGGGGCCATGGGACCTCACTCCCAGATTCCAGCTCTCCTGAGGAGGCAATGAACCCCCTGACCCCAAACTCCAACCATCCCACACCAGGTACCGGCTCCCCTCCACCTGCAGACACTTTTGTCCCAGCCAGGACTCAGTGCCCATTCCAAGTCTGAAGCCTTTCCTTTTTCCTTCCATCTTTCTTTCATCTATGTGCCTCTGGCCATCCCAACAGGAGATGATCCTGGGAAGGGAAGCATCACCATGGGGATTGGGCAAAGACCCCTTCCAGCTTTCCTCCCTCATCCTGGGACACGTATCACATCTCCCAGGTCCTATAAAGCAGTTCAGAGCCTCAGAGCCTTCCCCAGAGGCCTCAGGAGCTCTTCAGAGGTTCTTCAGCCACAGCAAGTATCCAAAATGTGCTGGAGGAACCCAAGCAGGGAAGTTCCAGGACCTCCTGGCTGTGTGTCACTGATCTCACACCCAGGGCTTGGATCCGAGCCCATGCCAGGAGCCGGCTCGGGATCAGATCTGGATGGATGCACAGGCTGGGGATGCCCATGAGCAGGTACTACCGACCTAGAGAGTCCTGTACCACCCTCACTGCCTCAGTGATCCCTTCGGATGCAGGACACTTCTCTTTCCATGAAACGTAACAAAAGCCGGGGGGTTTAATCTCTGCAAATTTTGAACAAGGTTATCTGCTGGGGGATGAATAATCCAATTAAAAATGATTGGAGGATCTGGCCTAAATAAGAAGAAAAAATATCTGACAGACCCAGGCAGATGCTGGCCTTTGCTCCCAAGACCATTTTGCACCTCATGCCCAACCCAGAGAGGGATCCCCTCGTGGAAGGGCTGGAGCTCAGTGAGTCCTGCTGGCCCCATCCTCCCTCCCCTCCTCTCCCCAGGGCCACAACCAATCTTGCTCTTGGGCCAGGTGGGATTTTACCATTCCAGTGTCCCCAGGAAGCTCCATTTGCCTCGTGATCAGTGAGGCTGATCAATAAATCCCTGCTGGAGCCTGGTAAATCCCTGGGAGAGCTTGGTCCTTGGGCAGGCAGAGCCCAGGCGGACCAGGGGAAGGAGATGAACTGAAGGACACAGAGCAGGACTCCATGCCCTGAACTCAGCAGCTTTGCTTCGGGGCATTTGTACAGACCCACGATTCCCCTGTGAGGAGGAACAGCCCCTTCCTTCCATCCTTCCCATTCCCATCATCCCCAAGGCTAAATCCCACTTGCTTCATCACCAAAGGGCATCTCGGCAGGAGGGAGGGGAGAAGGGCACTTTGCCCGGTGAAGAACCTCTCTTTTCTTGGCTATGGAGAGAAGGAGGGTTTCGGTACCCAGCGGGCACTCGAGAGGAAAGCAGCCAAAGCTGAATGGATGGCAGGGGCAGGGGCAGCAGCAGCTGTGCACATGCCATGGGGAACTCAGGAGAGCAGGAACAGCCAGCAGCTCTCCCGGCAGGCATGGGAAAGGCATTTGTTCTGCAAGCACGGGGAAGATGATGGAGCCGAAATCAGCACCGAGTGCAGCTCTGCTGCGCTGAATTTCCAGCTGGGGCAGGTCGCGGTGCATCGAACCCTTTGGCCCGAACAGGGAAAACACCGGACACCAGCGGCCGTTCCCCCGGGATCCCAGAGAGCCAGGGCTCCCAGCAGCTCGGGCTGGGCTCTCTGGGACCGGGGGAAGCTGAGGGAAGCGGAGCTGCAGCGCCACGAGCAGCAGCCCCCTTGGAGCGAGCCCGGCCGGGCGGAGCCCTCTTAGCACGCCCTGCTGCGAGCGGAGGGGGCTCAGCTCTCCCCCACACACACACACACACCCTTCGCCTTCCCCGCGGTGCTCACCTGGTCGTCTGCTGGCACAGGGGCTTCTCAGCCGGCCGTGTCTCCCTGGGCAGAACCAGGAGCGCTGAAGCTTGTGCATCCCCGGGCTGCGGGCACGGGCAGGGCCGGGCGGCGGCGCGGCGGCTGGCACAGGGGACCCCCGCGGGCCGGGGGGGGCCGCGCGGCTCGGGGTTAGTGGCAGCCACGAGGAAAGGGGGGGAGAAGGCCAGGGGCTGGCTGGCCTGG
>VXAZ01001834.1:10012-38107 GCA_013399875.1 Gymnorhina tibicen | reverse complement strand
TCGAAGGCGCCCTCCTGGCCGCCCCCGGGCTCCGCGCCCGGCTCCGGGAACCTTCGCGCCGCCGCGTCCCCGAGCACCCGCGGGGGCACGGCCGCCACGGCGCTGCCGGGCAGGGCCTCGGGGCCCAGCTCGGGGGGGAAGGAGCTCCTGGGTAACACGCAGGCGGCGGCACGGGACGAGCTCTGGGCTTCAAAGGTGCCCTCGCCCAGGAAGGGCGGCCGCGGGCCGAAGGTGCCCTCGGGAGCCGCGCGCTCCTCGGCCGCGCTCGGGGTGCTCTCGGAGGGGTTGGGAGCGGTCTCCGTGGCTATGGTCATCCAGCCGTTTGTCCCTGCACCGGAGGAGTCCTCCTCACCACTGTCCCCTTCCTCCCTAGCGCTATTTTCTGTGGTCAGTGCCGTTGACGCCTCTTTGTCCCCGGGGTTGCCCGAGGCGAACGCGGCTGTCCAGACCATGGGCGTGCTGCTCTTCCTCCTCCTCGCCATGGACCCCGCGGACACGGGGCTCAGCACGTCCTCTATCACCGTGGCCTCCTGGGTGGTGCTCACCAGGTTGGCCCCCACGTCTAGGCTGGAGAAATTTGTCCAAGAGCGGAGAGCTGCAGGGATTTCAGCGCCCAGGGGTGACTCGGCCTTTTCAAACACTTTGGAGCCCTTCTGGCAGGGTGGCTCGGCCGATCTCTCCGTCGGGCTGGCTCTGTCGGGGTCGTCGATGAAAGCCATGCCCTCCGCTGCCACTGAGGCAAAGAAGTTCTCTTTCTTCCGCTCTGGCTTGAGCCTGCTGGTGGCAAAGGCATCGAAGGTATCGTCCCACTCCGAGGGCGGCGGGGGGACGGCGGGGTCGCTGTCGGCAGGAGGGAGCTCTCCCGGTGCTGGGGGAGTGGTTTCTGGCACGGGGACACCAACGCTTTGGGCTGGAGACTCCCTCTCGGGGTCTGTCTGCCTCGGGGAGGCACAGGGACTGCAATCCTCAGAGGAATAAAAGCTCCCAGCGACCTCTGCTGCAGCATGCGGCCCAGGCGGGAAACTAGAGAGAAAGTGAGTAGGTGAAGGAGAATTTAGTACCTGGTCAGCGAGGAGCTCCTCAAAGAAGGGATTGCTCTGCAGGGAGTTGAGGAATGGGTTGGTGGGGGACAAGCATCCGGCCTGGCTGTCTCCGGGAGCGGGAGGGAGGTTAGAGCTCGGCATGCCAGCGGGAAGGGCGGCAGGGCACGGGGCAGGGGAGCAGGGAGCACAATGAGAAGAAGCATCTGAGCTGGTTTCTACCTGAGGAGACACTTCCAGGCTGTGGAGGGAAGACAGAACAGTCCTCCTGGTTAATGCCGTGACAGAGCTGTCAGCACACACCACACACACCGCAAACGCTCGCTCCAAGCAGCAGCGACCAAATCCGTGCCTGGCTCGTTAGGCAGAGCAATGATTATGGAGTCAGGGCGTGGAAAGGGCATGCACGACACACAGCAAAGGGCGGCCCTGCTCCCAGGACAGCCCTGCACGTTCCCCTCTCTGCCTCAGCGAGGCCGGCAGCCGCAGAGGCTTCCCCACTGCTGCAGCCCAAGGACTCGCTCCGTGTCTGTCCCGGCGCTGGCGGCTCCCGGGGCAGGTGGAGCACGAGGAGCCGCCCGGGCTCTTGGATCAGGGTTACTTGAACCACTCAAAGCACAGAGGAGGCTTTCCCAGTTTAGCCCAGTGCCTCCTCACTGGTCTGCCAGCATTACCGTGAGCTCCTGGGACAGGGCTGGGAGAGGCCGAGCAGGAAGGAGCACATGGCCGGGACAGGGCCCTGTCCCCGCTCAGGGCTCTGCCCCGCCTCCCCATGCCCCTTGTCACATCACCTCCGGCCTCAGATCCCGAGATGCCTGAAACCCCACGGGGGATCCCGAGGTGGAAGGGATTCAGCACATGTGGAATTCAGAATCCCACCCCAAGCGAGGCTGGCAGCTCCCTGCTGCCTGTTCAAGTGGGACTGACGGACCTTTATTTGGGATTTCCTTGATCTTCCTTTGGGAACAGCTCCAGCAATGTGGAGTCACCACCCCGAGGAGGCTCACCAGGCTCAGAGGTTTTCACATCACAAAGGGGGGGTGTGGTGTGGACACCCCACGTTCACCTGGTGCTCCGACTGCCACACTCCCTCTTCCTGGGCCCTTGACTCCCCCTTGGGAGGAGCAATCCCACCCCAGGACAGGGCACCCGGCCCTGCCCCGTAACAGATCCCACGGGGCCACGACTGCCGAGCTCCAGAGAGTTCCCCTCTCGGCCGGGGAGAAATACGGGCATGGATCAGGCAGCTCTGGGCATGCCAAGGTTTAAGAGGAAGGAATGCATTAACAGCTTTGCCAATGTCCCCAGGGCATGGCCAGCCCTGGGGCTACACCCCGGGATTTCAGGAGGATCGCAGGCGGCGCTGGAAGATCACAGAGTTGCTGGGACAACTATTTCCATGTTACTGAGGATACATCAAACGCCTCAGACACATTTTAAAGCACAAAATGCCACCTTGAGGCAAAAGCTTTCACTGGTGATGGTGCAGTTGGTTGGTCCCAAAGCAGGGAGGGAGCCGGGCTGGCAGCACCTCGGCCCAGGAGTGATGCTCCCAGCGTAGGGAACCCCTGCTCCCACTCCTGGCAGCTCCACAGCCCCTTCCCGCATCCTCCTCTGAGCAGCTCCTTGGAAAGGTGCCCATTGGAGCCATCGATGCCACCTAAGACCCCCATCCCAGTTTGGGGGCAGGAAACACTCCCAGCGAGCGGCCGAGCGCGGCCGGCTCCTCTCCGGCACCCACGGGACACCACCCAGACCCCACCGAAAGGAACTGGCAACTCGGGGATAGAGAAAAACCTCAACCCCTTCATCCCCACTCCAACCTGCAGCTCCCTGTGGGGCACGCACAGCTCGTGGGTGCCCTCTCCTGCTGCCACAGAGCAGCAGTGGTGGCCGTGCCCAGCCCTGTCCTCTCCTGCCCGGCCCAGGGAGGAACAGCCAGGAACGCGCCCCACGGGTGCAGCCCAGCTCCTCACAGGGGTCTGAGCTCCGGGTGAGCACAGAAAGTCTCCAGAAGTTACGGCAGGAGCTGATGGAGCCCGAGGCACAAACCACTCTGGCCTGGCAGCCACTCTGTGCTTGGAGGAAAACCTCTCCCGGCATTCCCGGCCTAGAGACCAGCACACGGTTGGACCTTTTTCCCTGATCCCCCTCGAATTTAAGCTCCCCAGGACAGAACAGCTGCTCAGGACGTGAGCACGCAGCTGGGTGAGTTCACAACGTCCACAAAGAGATTCTAACAGGGCAAAACATGGCAAACTTTCCTTCCCAGCTGGCGAGGGGAGGTGACGAGGGGAGGTCCAACCACCACGATCTCAGAGTGGCTGCAAGGGGCACACGCCCCAGCCCCCTCTCTGCTGGCACTGCTTCCACATTTTGGTGCAGACCGAGATCCGTCCCTCTGTTCTGCCCGAACATCCCTGAGTGCTGAGTAAGAGCACCCAGGGCTGATCCAGCTCTGCTGGGCTCCAGCTCTAAAAGGCTGCAGAGCATTAATCAGCTGCAGGCTCCTAACGAGCCCTGGCTGCTAACGACCGTCGCAGCTGCCAGGAGCTGAGTGGGTGAAGT
Organism: Gymnorhina tibicen; assembly: GCA_013399875.1. Taxonomy (NCBI): domain Eukaryota; kingdom Metazoa; phylum Chordata; class Aves; order Passeriformes; family Artamidae; genus Gymnorhina; species Gymnorhina tibicen. Next base: position 34,499 of record VXAZ01001834.1, on the reverse strand, counting down.
TCCCTCCTCAGGGGTGGCTGATGCCAGGGCAGCCCCTTGCCCAGGCATCCCAAATTGCACCAATCCCCACCTGCACTGGTGCAGGAACAACTTCAAGGCATCCTCAAACCCACCCAAGATGATCCTGTCTTTGTTCCCTGAGTCACAGACTGGTTTGGGTTGGGAGGGACCTTAAAGCCCATCCAGTGCCACCCCTGCCATGGCAGGGACAGCTCCCACTGTCCCAGGCTGCTCCAAGCCCCGTCCAGCCTGGCCTCGGGCACTGCCAGGGATCCAGGGGCAGCCACAGCTGCTCTGGGCACTCTGTGCCAGAGCCTGCCCACCCTCCCAGCCAAGAATTCCTTCCCAAGATCCCATCCATCCCTGCCCTCTGGCAGCAGGAAGCTGTTCCCTGTGCCCTGTCCCTCCATCCCTTGTAAAGTCCCGATGGGGCTCCTGGGGTGCTGGACCCGCTGGTATTGGCTAAAGATAAAATTGGATCCACCTTGTTTTGTCAGATTCTGCTTTTCCTCCTTCAACTCCACTGCAGAAATTTCCTTTCTGCTTCTCAACCCCATTCCTGCTGGGCCCCCCTGGGGTTCCTTCAGGGGCTGCACAAACCCCTCTTGGCTGCAAACTCCAGGCAGAAGACTCATGGAATGTTTAGGTTGGAAAACCCTCTAAGACCACCAAGTCCAACCATTCCCAGCACTGCCAGGGCCACCCTTGCCCCATGTCCCCAAGGGCCACATCCACACGGCTTTTAAAGCCCTGCAGGGATGGGGACTCCACCCCTGCCCTGGGCACCTGTGCCAGGGCTGGGCAGTCCTTTCCAGGAAGGAATTTTCCTGATACCCAACCTAAACCTCGCCTGGGCACAGCCTGGGGCCGTTTGAGAATCCGTGACTTTCCACTGGGATTTCAAATTGCAGCGTCACCGTTCAGCCCCACTCCTCGGGATGCCCGTCCCTGCTTTGGCCACCAGCCCGGCGCTGGCAGGAGCCCTGCTCTGCCCCCAAAGAGCCCCATTTCCCACTCTGCTCTCCCCGGGGGAGGGTGCTGGAAGTGCTCGCTGAAAGCAGGAGCGGAGCACGGCGGATTCCTCTAGAGGGAAACCTCCGCTTGCAGCAGCCTGATGGAAGCAGCTCTTTGCAGCACTGAAACGCTGACTCACCCTCCTCCTCCTCCTCCTCCTCCTCCTCCTCACCCTCCTCCTCCTCCCCCCTCTCCCATTCCCAGCACACAGCTCCGGCAGCCAAAATAAATCGCGGGTACCTCCCTGCCCTCATTTATTTGTTTGGCAGCACTTCACAGACGCCTTTGAGCCTCGCAGCAATAAAAAAAATTATAAAAAGGAAATAAAATATTGCTGAGCAACCCCCTGATGGAAAAAGTCTATCGGAAACAGCTTGTTCAACGCAGGGAGATTTCTCCCTGCGGATCCCAGCCTGGATTTCAGGCTGAGGGCAGAGCTCTGCAGTCCCAGCCCGGCTCGGGAGGGTGGGGGACTCTGCACCACCAGCAGAAAACAGCACATGCGCTGGAGAAGCAGGAGTTTGGGAAGGGCAGGGATGAATCCAGCCCGGATGTGCCGAGGGGAAGAGCTGTGCTGGAGCTCAGGTGGAAAATGCGTCCCAGGAGGGCTGGATCCAGGGACGTGCCGTGTGCTGCCACTCCCGGCCTGCCCTTGGCCCCTTGGCCCAGAGCCGGGGCTCGCTCGGGTGCAAAACCAGCGGGATCGAGGTGCTGGAGCATCCTGCAGCAGCAGGGATCGGGAATTTCCTCCTGCTCAGGCATGAGCTGGGCTGGCACAGCAGGAACTGTGCAGGAGGGGGTTGGGAAGAGGTGGGAACAGCAGCACGGGACATTTTTGTACAGGGTGGGAGCACCAGAGGGAAGGAGTCAGGGAATAGATTTCCAGTAGGAATTCCAGAGGTGGAAGGACTGGATTTCTCTGTCATAAATCACCTGTAACAATCCATAAATTATCTGTAATAATTATCTGTGCAATAACCACTTTGCTCTTCCCTTGGGCCTCACCTGTCCATCATCCCGACTAAAACGGACAAATCCTCCTTTACAGACATTTGCCCCCAAAACCACGGGAATTTAAAACAAATAGCAGAAATCCGGGCAGCAGGAACCCAGGGAGATGCAAACTTCTACCCCCAATTCCCACTTTCAGGAGCGGGAGCGGGGCTGGGCTTTACCCGGACAGTTCCAAAGCACATCGGCCTCCCCAGGGCTGAGCTCTGGATCCAGCTCCCCGCCCTGCCTCGTGTCCCTCCCTGGGAAACGCAGGCTCCGCAGCACCAAGAGCCCTTCCCAGCCCTGCAGGCTCCTCACCCGGATCCCACTCCGTGCCTGGGGCCGCTCCAGGGCACGTGGGCAGCGCTGCACTCTCCTGGATACAATCCCTGAGCCAGAGCTGGGATCCCGACAGCTCCCATGGATTCACCCACAGCATCCCCGTCACCCACAGCGCCCTGGCGTCACATCAGGGCCTTCACCTCCCTCCTCCTCCGACCCTGCGGCCTCCCAGGCCCTGCTCTGAAGTCCTGCTGGCTTTGGAGGGGCTGCCACAACATCCACGCTCCCTCCCACCGCTGCCAGCCCGGCCAGGGACTGCTCCAGCCATTCCAAACCTTCCTCCCGTTCCCAGCATCCTTGGGAGCACAGGAGCGACAGGGAGGAACCGAGTCAGTGCTTGGCTTCCCTGCTGGACCCAAGGCTCTGGACTCTAGGAAGGGGCTGCAGCCTGGAAATGGAAGCGGTGCCCCTGTTTTTATAGGACAGAGCTCAGTTTCCCTCTCCTCCTGTTGCCAGGCTTGAGATGCAGCCCCACTTCACCGTCAGGATTCTCCGTGGGAAGCAGGAGCTGCAGAGCTCTGATAACATTGGAGGAAACCCTGGAAACTTTAAAGGATTGTTTCAGCCCCAGGCTTGGCCTCAAATAAACCTGCTGAGCTTCTTCCTTGCATACAACCCTCAACCACCTGACCTCCAAACAACCACCCCCAACCAGGCTTTTATTCAGCCTCCAAAGAGCAAACACCACCTTCCTACCGCTCCCATCCCATCCAGAATCAAAGCCTGGAGCTCCCAGGGATTAGCAGAGCCAGGGATGAAGAGCAGAGCCTCTGGGACCTGCTTCCCTGAGAAGAATCGGGTGTGAATAGGGGCTGAAGGCAGAGCCAGCTCCCACACCGATGGCTCAGCAAAACCCACCCAGCACAGAACAAAACCCTTTCTACAAAGCTCTGCTCAAACCCAGCCCAAAGGCAGCAGCTCCTTATTTTGGGAAGGGCGTGTTTGGCAGAGCAATCGGGTGAAGATGAGCTGTGCCAGGCTGGGCTTTGCTGCAGGCAAGCTCAAACCATCCTTCTAATTACAGGCCTGTTAACTAATTACAGGCTGAGGTTTTGGTCTTGCACGCTGACTGATTTTGGTGCTTTCTCACCACGTTCAGCTCTGGGTTAAACTTGGCCCATCCAAGGTGGGCAAACAGGTGAGAAGGTGCTGCTGGCAGGAGCCACAAAGCTGAAGTTTCCAGAGCCAGAAGAGCAGGAGGGAAGTCATTCCTGCAAATAAACCAAGACTTAAAACTGCTCAGTTCAGAGGCTGCTTCTCTCCAGAGCAAGGGTTAATCCAGCTCTACAGGTGACAGTGGTGCTGAGCAGCTCCTCCAGCTGCAGAGAGACATCAGAGAACCCCCGGAGATCAGAGAATCTGGGATGGTTTGGGCTGGAAGGGACCTTAAAGCCCATCCTGCCATGGGCAGGGACACTTCCCACTGTCCCAGGCTGCTCCAAGCCCTGTCCAGCCTGGCCTTGGGCACTGCCAGGGATCCAGGGGTAGCCACAGCTGCTCTGTGCCAGGGCCTGCCCACCCTCCAACCCAGGAATTCCTTCCCAATATCCCATCTGACCCTGCCCTCTGGCAGTTTGAAGCCAAGACCTGAAAAGCTCTTCCCCAGCTTTGACCTGAATCACCAGCTTGGCCCACGAGGTCGCTCAGCGTAAGGAAGCAAAATAAAATCAGAGAGGTCAGTTCTGTGTAATTAAAATGAGTAACGATGTCATAATGAATGGCCAGGAAAACCAGGGCAGAGACAAACCCTGTCCCTGGGATGATGGAAAGGGCTCAGACTCGGTCCCCAAATGCTTCTTGTAACGCTCCCCAAAGGTTCCCAATTATCCCAGTGCCAAACCCCCGGACACTGGGAGGGAGAAGCCCCTTCCCAGCCAGGCAGCTCCAGCACTTCTTCCCCCTCCATCACACACTTCTCCCACCTCCTCCTGCCAATCCCCCCTGCTCCAGTTTAAGCTCCTTATTCCCCATTCTCAGTTGCAAACTGCACTTAAGGCCCACGGGGAGGTTTCTCAAGGCCCCAAAAGGGGGTTCTGTGAATTCTTTCCCTGCAGCCCGTGCTGGTTTGAAGCCATTCCTACTTTTGGGACAGAAAATCCCGGCCAGAGGAGCTGCTGCCACACAGCTCGTCCCAGTCTCTCCTCACAAGACTGACAAAGCCCTCGCCAAAGCCACCCCAAACAAAGCTCGGCTCCAGCTGAGCCTGAGATTAAAGTGTGAGCACGGAAGTGGAAGCCCTCTGGGAAAGGAATAATGCTGGGAATGAGCCCAGGAAGGCCGGGAGCTGTTAGAAACCAGCAGTGTTCAGGGGCACTCCCGGTGATTATCCACCGGGCTGGAGGGACAGGAACCCAATTCCAGCCGGATCAGACGTCCCTGCCTCGGAATCAGTGTCCAGCAGAGGATCCGGGCAGGCACGGCCCTCCCTGCCTCCTTCCCAGAACTGCCCACAGGGGAAAACCTGCTGGGTTCTCACCCATTTCCCAAGGAAAAGGCCCCAGAGGGAGATGCCGAGGGCAGCTCCTTCCCATCCCATCCCCTCCCATCCCCTCCCATCCCATCCCCATGGTGCTTCCCTGGCTGCCTCAGGCTCTTGTGGAGTCACTGCCTGGGATACAGCAGGATTTTAAAGCCTTGATTTCTTATTCTAGGCCTTAACCAGCAGGTTTCTTATCCCAAAATTAGAAAGAAAAATTACAAGAAGGATCTTGAGTGGGAATACTCTGTCCTTCCTCAAGGACAGGATGCAGAGGCCAGAGTCCTTCAGGCTCATCCACAAATCTTGCGCTGGGCTGTGACACCAAACCCCTGCCAGGGGTCTGAGTCTCCCGGGAATCCCAGAATCCCAGCATGGCTTGGGCTGGAAGGGAGCTGAAGGATCATCCCATTCCAGCCCTGCCATGGCCTCCCACCGTGCCAGGGTGCTCCAAGCCCCAGTGTCCAGCCTGGCCTTGGGCACTGCCAGGGAATGCCAGACCCATCCTGGGGATGCACCACAGCAGTCCCCAGACCTCCCACTTGTCTCTCCCGCTGCTGGAGCAGGACAGAGCTCCCACATCCTGCCTGGGCCTTCCCATCCCAGTGATGGGCTCTGTGGGACAGAGCTCCGGCCTGTGGGATGGGATATTCCTGATATTCCTGACCCAGGGGAGCAGCTCCTGCCTGGCCCAGCATCCCCAAGGCCACCACGAGCACGACACCTCCATGGAAAGGAGCAGTTCTGGGGCTGTGCTCGCCCCCTCGCAGGTTTAACCCATGTGGGAACCCGGTTATGTGGAATAAACCAGGAGTGCCCTCCTCACGAAAGGAGGCTCAGACTGAACCCAAACCCTTCTGCTTAATAAACGAGGTTAAAGACAGCCCAGATCAGCAAACCCCTCTAATGAACCAGCCCCGCAGATTGAACCAGCTCTCGAGTGCTGGTTGTTTTCTCTGCCTGGTTTTAACCCCGTTTCCTGCCTCTCGCTGCCAACACCCCCGACCTCTGGACTGCCAGCTCAGCTCCAGGGGCTCCAGGGGTGGACACGGGTGATAAATTCCTCACAGGAACAGCACAAACACCACAAAACCTGAGGATCTGGAGGGATGAATCATCACACAAAGCAAGAACGGTTAGAGATTCATAACTGGCAAAAGGGAAGACTGGCTGGGATGGCAAGAGGGAAGAGCAGGGTTGGGATTAGTTACTTTGGGAATATTAATGATATCTCATGTTATCAAAGTGCTGCGCCCTGAGCAGACCCTACAGAGGAAGGTGGAGCTCATAAAAATAATGTGATTACACGTCCCAGCATCCCACATCCCAGCCTGACTGCCAGAGAAGCTTTCTTAGCTCATTAAAGGATAATGAATCTGCATTTTGAGGCCCCAGAACCGCTTGGTGTGACCACACTGAGCCTCACCTCTGCAGAGGGAAACCTCTCCACGGAGGGGAGACCTCCCTTCCCCGAGTGGAAAACACATCCCACACCCAGCGGAGGTGGTTTCTGGCAGAAGCCAGGGGAAGATCCAGGAAAATCCCCTTCCCTTTGAGACATTTAAGAGCAAGGAAGCATCTTCCCTGCTCTGACCTTGCCTGAGCACTGGGGCCCAGGCCAGCCCGGGAGCTCTGACCAGCAGAGCCGCTGGAGATGGGAATTTGGGGCAGGCATCACCAGCCTGGACCTCCACACCCCCTTCCACTGACCTGGGTTTCTGAGGGGACTCTTTGGGCTCCTTGGACCCAAACCAGCCGCTGCTCTTACTCCTCTCATCCCCCGCAGCCGAGGCGTGGACGGGGGTCCCTCTGTCCCCCTGGCCTTTGCCCCCCGCGTCGCTCCGGGTGCCCCCGTGGTGGAAGAAGCCTCCCTTGGCCTTCTTGTCCTCCTTCCTGGTGTCCTCGGGCGCTCTGTCCTTGGCCGGCTCCGTGGAGAAGCCCAGGGGAGCCGCAGCCTGGGTGGGTTTGCTCTCCAGGCGACCGCTCTCCTCCATCCTGGCCCTGCCCAGGTGGTTGCTGAGGGTCACGGCCTTGGTGGACACCTTGAGCTCTTCCTGCAGGGCCAGGCTGGGAGGGGACGGGATGAACCTGGGCTCGTCCCTCTGCTGGGCCCTGTCCAGGCCGCCCAGCCCCCAGGGCGCCTCGTGGGGGTCGGGGTGCAGGGGGGCGAAGCCGAAAGCCTCGTCCTGCCTGCGGGGGCCGCCGGGCACGGGCAGCGGGGCGGAGCCGGGGGGGAGGCCCGCGGGGCTCCTCGGGGCCGGCTCGTCCCCGTACACGTGGCTGCCGTTGATGCACAGGGACGAGCGGGACACGGGGTCGTTCTTTGGCTGCGGGCCGTGGGCGGCTCTGGGCTCCGGCACCGGGCTGACCTGGGACACGTCGTCGCTGAACGCTCTCTTGTGGGTCGGCTTCGGGGAGGGCAGGAAGTCCTTCACTGGGGGGAGCAAACGCAGAGCAGGTGAGGCCACAGGCACAGCATCGTCATCTTCCACCTGTAAACCCTCAACAGACCTGGGAAACCACCCCGGCCTTCTCCCTCCCGGGCTCCACGGGATTCTGGTTAAATTCTTGGGAATGCAAAGCACAGCTCACAGCCGTGCAGCCATACAGGAGACACGATATTGCCCCCGAGCACAGCAGGGCAGCACCCCGAGAGGAGGCTCTGTGAGACGACAAACCCATTGTCTGAGAGGATCTGAGGTTGATAACAAATGCAAGGAAGTCCCCAGAAGCTCCTTAGGGGGTTTTAAAGCTTCCCTGTGACTTAGGAGCTTGCACTGAGCAGGGGACGATGGGGCCGTGAGCGCCAGGCCACTGCTTGGTGTGATGAGCCAGGAGGGTCCAGTGCCTGCGGCTCCCTCCCACTGCCTCCAGGGTTGGACTTGATCACCTTTCCCAACCTTAACAATTCTGTGATTCTATGACCTCGTGGCTACTCCCAATTTTTGGGGGTAAAAATCACGGAGAACCTGAGGAGAGCGACTGACACAGCCACTCGCCCCCTCCCAGCTGGAGATGCTGCTTCCTTCACAGAATCACGGAATGGTTGGGGCTGGAAGCGACCCTAACCCAGTTCCAACCCCCTGCCGAGGGAAGGGAAGCTCCCGGTAGCTGGAAGGCTCATCCTGAGGATGATGGGACCAGCACGGGAACGTCACCCAGCAGAAGCCGCACGGCTCCCTGGGGACTCCCACCCAAGCTGGCAACGTGCTGTCTGCAGCCAATTAAACCATTTAATTATATATTTGTTTCCAAGGGGGAATTAATTCCCTACAAGGGCCCTTTTTGTTTGTAAATCGCTGCCCAGGGAGTGCCAAGAGCTCAGATTGTTTTAATCACCGGAGCCGGGCCCCGTTTCGGCTTTGCCTGCAAGCCGGAGGCGGCTCATTAGAGCAGTGACCCAGGGCAGGGCCAGCAGCTGCCCAGCCCAGCCCAGCCAGGGCCTTCCTGCACGGACTGCTCAGAGGGGCCAAGAAAAAACAGCTCTGAAGAGCCCTCAGATCCTGGAGCTCATGGTGAGGCATGGAAAAGCAAAATCTGGGATGTTCCTCCCCGTTCCGGCCAACGCCTCAGTGCCAGCACACAGAAAGTCTCGGGGGTTTGTGCAGGAGGTCACCTCTCAGTGACATCCTGGAGAAAAGGGGGCTCAGGGGGGCCCTTGTGGCTCTGCACAAGTCCCTGACAGGAGGGGGCAGCCGGGGGTGTTGGGCTCTGCTCGCAGGGAACAGGGACAGGAGGAGAGGGAACGGCCTCAGGCTGGGCCAGGGCAGGTTTAGGGAAAAATTCTCTGCTATAAGGGGTGCCCAGCACTGGCACAGGTGCCCAGGGCAGGGGTGGAGTCCCCATCCCTGAGGGATTTCAAAGCCCTGTGGATGTGGCATCTGGGGACATGGTCAGTGGTGGCTCTGGCAGTGCTGGGAATGGTTGGACTCCATGATCTTGGAGGGCTTTCCCAACCTAACCAATTCCACGCTTCCCTGGTTCTGTGACCAGGTAAGCAAGGAGTTAACAGAGCTGTAAAAAAGTCTCAACAGCCCCTTGCAAAGCAAGGAAGGGGGAAAACTGGGGGGGATTATCCCTGATCCTCTTACCAGAGCGCTCCGTGGACAGACTGCCGTGTCTGCTCGGGGATTTGGGCACCTCCGGGGCATTCGCTGCCATGCTCAGGCTGGCAGAGGAGATGGTGCTGTCGGACCCCAGGGACGTGTTGGACTGGGTCAGGGACGACTTGCGCAGTTTGTTCTTCAGGAAGAAGCCCTTGACCTTGGACTTCTTGCCCCCGAGCTCGAAGTCGTCCTCCATGTCCAGGGCCCCCATGCTGCTGGGGATGATGGCGGAGGCCGACTCCAGGTCGTACTTCTTCTTGCCTGTCACCTTGTCCTTCAGCTTCCCGAAGGGCGAGCGCGGCTTGTCCTTCACGGACAGGTCGAACATGCTGGCGGTGAGGTTGTTCCGCGTGAACTGGATGCTCACCAGGATCTCACCGCGCTCCTTCTCCTTCTTCCCAGCCTTGGAGTGCAGCTTGTGCCACCTGCAGCCAGAGGGGAGAGGAAAGGAAAGGGGCCTCGGTCACTTCCAAGAGCCACAAGCCAGGAGGACTTTGGAGAAGATGCTGCTGGGTGGGAGGAAGCACCAGGGCTGTCCAGCACGAGTTTCTCCAGGGAAAGGGTTGGAAAACATTGGAGCTGCCCAGGGCGGTGGAGTCCCCATCCCTGGAAGTGCCCAAGGAAGGCCTGGACGTGGCACTGGGGACAAGGTGGGGATTGGGCACAGATTGGACTCGATGATCCTGGAGGCTTTTCCAACCTCAGTGATGCTGGGATTCTAATCCAAGTTTCTCAGACATCACCCAAACCCCAAGTCAGAGACACGAACACCACACACGGAGGTGGCACACGGGACCTGGACCCTCCCTGATGCACCTGCAGCTCCATCTCCATCCCTGTCCTTACCCCAACGCTGCCCTTCCACCAAATGACCCGGAAAACAGCACCTCACTCACCCCACTGTCAGACACCACTGGGATTTTCCAAGGAAAGCTGGGAGCTGTGTTTGGAAGGAGACAACACCGCCGGCGTTTTGTGCTCGTGATTTAAATATCCCAGAGCCGGTGACTCAGGGGATCCTCTCGGCAGAGCCTGACCCGGAATGGCACAGGAACTCAACAGCACCCATGAAATCCACCTTCTGCCAGACCTGCCGCGTCTCACCCAAATAAAGGTGCTCAGGTTTGCCTGGAAGTGTCCTTGCATCGAGCACTTAGAGGATGATGCATCCTGGGAATTCTTTATGGGAAGGAGCAGCTGCTGTGCAGCTCCTACCCCACCCAACACAACCCCAGCCTTCCCGGGTTACTGATTTGGGGGAAATTCCCTCATTCCCACGGCTGGATGATGGAATTCTCCCGCCTAGGGGCAGCTCCGGGAGCTGTTGGCCATACCCAGCACAAAGCTCCCACTGACTGCACAGCAGATTCCTGGGAACGCTTCCCGCTGTCCCACCCCACGCAAAACCCGCAACGCACGCTTGGCTCCAAAGCTCTGCCCGGAGAATGGAAGGAACATTGGGAAAGCCTCCAAACCGTTCATGCACAGGCAAAAACACCCCCAGCCTCCATTTAGGTACCGGTGCTTCCGCAGGGAGCGGCCTGGGAGCTGGCAGGGCATGGAGCAGCCTCTGGAATGAGATGGGAGAGGGGTCTGGATTCCTGCCAGGGGGAGGAATGGTGGGACTGGGGAAACCAAGGCAGGACACGCCCAGAGCCACCCTCTGGTTGTCACTTCTGCTGGAGTGAGAGTCCCTCGGACCCAGGCCCAGAGGGAAGCCAAAGCACAGGGACTGAATTAAAACCTTTGGATAAACTGAGATACACGAAGTCCCACCGAAGTGAAACAGAAATATAGACTTTTAGCTTTTAGTAGAAATATAGGCTAAGTGCCTTAAGTTAAAAAGCTGCAGCAAAGAGACCTTAAACACAGTTCTTACTGCGGCAGTGTTGCCCTTTCACAGAATTTCTCTGCTTTAGACAAAACATGGATGGAACTACACTGCTCACATTTTTTAGATAGAGTGTTCACATAAACAATAAGAGCTAATAGAAGCAATATACACAAATCTGTGTAATACCTGTGTAAGGCTTGTGTGAGATTTACAACTGTTAGAATCAGACCAGGACAGGTTACGAAAAGAAAAACTGGAATCGTGTGTTAATTCTATTGGTCAATTAATAAATCTAATGGACACTTCTGTAAGTTTAGGGAAGAAGAAGAAGCTGTTTACTGCTTGCTGTTAGCCTGCTGCTGCTCCTGCTGCTGCTTGGCCTTATCATGCAGCCCCTTCGAACTCTGCCTCCAGAAAACTCTGAAACTACGAAATACAGAACTTTAGCAGAACAGCAGCTCCTCTGCTCTTCCACCTCCGGCCGAAAGGGAGGGTGTCCCATCACTAAGCTCAACACACCTCCACATTCCACATTCCGGGGGGGCAGCACCAAGCACAGGCCACGAGGGAACCGCTCCTTCCCAAAAATCACTTCAGGCCCTGCTCCCCACAGGATGCTCCATCCCTCTGCCAGTCCCAGGCACCCCTTCCCGGGGCAGTGCGGCAGGACGAGCAGGAATCCAGCACGGCACGGCCCTGATCCCTCCCAGATCCAAGCACTAAATGAATTTCTGATTAAAATCCCCCTTAAAAAGGCACAAGGAAATCTGCAGGCTCAGGATAGACCCTATTTGCCCACGTTGTGCTTCCCAGGAGAAACACGGCAGTGGGAGGTGAAGACGCTTCTGGACACGCATTAACAATTTCCCAGGAAATGAAATCCCAGTGGTGTCTCACATCCCCTTGGAGAGTGAGGTCACCGAGAAGGGAAAAATAGGGAAGGAAAATGGGATGGGATGGGGATGGGGATGGGGATGGGGATGGGGATGGGGATAGGGATGGGTGTGAGCATGCTGGAATCACCAGGGTGAGGAGAAAACTGGAATTGTGTCCTTCAGGAGTTCCTGAATTTCTGCCAGGGAAGTTATCACAGTCTGGATGGAGGGAGGAGCTGGGAAGCCTGGGAATGCTACACCACACCCTGGGAGTGTCCAAGGCCAGGCTGGACACTGGGGCTTGGAGCAGCCTGGGACAGTGGGAGGTGTCTCTGCCCATGGCCGAGGGGGGCACTGGATGGTTTAATGTCCCTTCCCACCCAAACCAGTCCAGGATCCTGTGAAGGGCGCACAAAATCCCCTAATTCCCTGATAAACATTCCAGGTGCACAGCTGGAAGCACCCAGGAGGGGCAGTGCCTGGGACCTTGCTGGGCACAGACACGAAATCAAACCCCAGTGGATCCCCTCCTGTTCCCACCACTCACTTATCCCGCCCCATCCGTTGCCCACTGCAAAATTTTCAGTACCCAAGGCTGCAAGCTTGAAAATATCCAGGCAGGGAAAAAAAAAATCCACGGAAAAAAAGCAGCATTAAGCCCTTAGAGCAAGGCACCAGCACCAAAAGCAGCCCAGAAGAGCTGAGGCACCGGCAGGGAGCGGGAGCAGGTGCACCAGGAGGAACTTCCCGAAGGAGCGGAGGGGAAAAGGCCGCCTGGAACAGCCCACATCGCTTTGTTCACTTCAGTGCAGCAGCTGGAAGCAGCTCAAGAGGGAAGGGCTGCAGCAGCCTGGCAGCTGGGAAGGAGAGATTGGGGGCCTGAATCATCTCACAGGAAAAACAGAGAACTCCTGAAAGGAGTTTTTGTACCTCACATCATCCCATGGAAAAAAATAGGGAGAGTCCGGGTGGATTAACGTAAGGAAAAGCAGGAGAAACCAGGCACAGCAACATCCCATCCTATCACTTCCAACCCTGCAAGCATCAAAGGGAATTCGGGTGCTGAGCCTGAGCTGCTCCAAAAAGCAGCTGTTCAAGGAAAAACCTCTTCTTATGCTGCCATGGGATTAAGGAGCTATTTTTGGTTCCCAAGACCTCATCAACAGTCGGGACTACACCTCCAGCAGGCAACAGGGCTATTTTTAGGCTGAGCTCTCAATTTATGGCACAGGACGAGGGTTTGGGAGGATTCAGTTGTTCCATGTTGTAGGCTTGGGGTTTTTATGAATCAGCTCCAGTGGAAATGGGAGGTGCAAACTCCTGGGATGCAGCACGAGAGCGGGGTCGGGGAGGGATCAAGTCCCAGAAACAACTCCCACAGCAGCTTTTCACCATTAACCCCATCCCACAGCCCCCAGTTTCCCGAATTTCTTCCAGGAGCTGCCCTTGGGAGGAGTCCTGGGAGGGGGTTTCTGGACTGGGGCCACCCAGGGTCACATCTTGGAGAGGGACGTGACTTTTGTATGGGAACAGACAACACGCCTGAAAAACAAACAGCTCCTGCCCATGGCATCCCTTTCCTGGGTCTGCAGGCGCAGAACTGGGTTACATCAGTCAGACTGAGGGAGGGAGCTGTGCCAGGCACATCCAGCAGCAGGGATCCACAAGGATCTCCTTCCCGGGGGTGTTTCGGAGGCCGTGGCTGGGATGCAGCTCCTGGCTGCACAGGACCCCCAGGACAAGGCACTCACCTCCACCCACCCGCTCTGAGGGTTCCTAGCAAGGCTTGCAGGGGTCCCAGCCCCACACAGCCTTTGCTGGCTACAAAACTTAAATTAAAATGAAGTTGAACTCTGTCCCAGAGCCAGAGCTGGTGGGGACAGGAGCAGGATTGCCCCCAGCTAAGGAGATGTGCCCCGGTCCATGCTCCTTCCCTTGCTCCCTGCAGCTGGAATGTGCCTCCCGGAGGATGGAGCCTGCTGGATCAGCATCCTCTGCTCCGTGGGGAGCTGCTCCTGCCCCCCCAGCTCCTGCCCCCTGCCCTGCCAGGTGATGTCCTGCTGGCACCCCCCAGCCCCGGGCACACGGAGGGCTCAGGGACACCTCCGGGGTGACACAGCCAGGGAATGCAGCTCCAGGGTGACACAGCCAGGGAATGCAGCTCCAGCCAGATGGAAGGCACAAGCCACAGGCTGAGGAAATTCACTTTTGCTAAAAAATGTATATTCTTCCTGACACTCCATGGATCCAGCACTGCTGGGTGTGCATCCCCAGAACAGGGGATGCCAGGATCTGTTACCCGTGCACAGGAAGGGTCCGGAGAGCAGCCCGGGGTGGCTGAGGGGGAAGGAAGCAGCGACTCACCCCAGCTGGGCAGAGAGGAAACCTCAAACAGAGAACTCCCCGGAAAGGGGAAGCAGCTGCAGGCCCTGTGAGCTCTGGGCAGGCTCCCGGGCAGCAGCCGAGCTCCGAGGGGTTCACAGCTCCCGTTCCTGGGCTGTCACACGGATTGGGAGCAGCCACGTGTGGCAGAGGCTCCCCAGCCCCCACTGTGGGGCTGTGCACGCTCATTTAGGTCACCGTGGTTAATGAGCACATCCCAGCTCTCCCAGACACCCCATGGGTCCCTCTCCTCTCTGCTCCCTCTCCCCACGGAGAGCCGAAGGGAGCAGTGCCAAAGGCAGCTTCGGGAGACAGCCCCCGTGTCTATTTTTGCTTTTGCTGTTGCCAGGACCGGTGGCAGGCACGGAGAGCAGCCCCAGAGCTGCCCGAGCTGCGGGCTCCCAAAACCACGGCTGCCCTCGCCCTCCCGCAGCTCCCCGGGCGGAAAGGCTGAGCCCAGGGAAGAACACTGGCGTGGAAACAGGAGCACGGGAATGTTGGTACGGAAGGAAAGCGGCCCCACGGAGGGTGAGCACGGGATGGATTTGCTTGGGGCAAACACCTTCCCTTCTCCTCTGTGCCTTGGCCTCCCCTGGGCAGCTGGGGACAGTTCCGGGGGGCACAGGGACCCCCTGCTCCAAGAAACATTCCCGTGGGTCTCGGAGCTACACGGGAATGCTTGGGCGCTGTTTACTCCCATCAGTGAGAAAACTCGTCAGGTTTGGGAGCACTGGGCTGGCCCAGCACCTCCTGGGTGGGGAGAGAACGCTGGGATGAGCAGGACACAGAGCCAGCCCCAACGGGAAGGCACCACCGGACCCTGATCCGAGGTTTTCCATCACCTTGTCCCTTCCACATCCCCCCCAGAGCAAACAACTCCTTCAGCACAGAGCCAAGCCCAGAGCCAAAGCCTCCACCCCATCAGCAGCTTCCCAGGTTGGCATCCCCAAGCCCTGGGGTGATGGAGCTCATTCCCCTGCTTCGGGATTACCAGCGGACACTGGGGTGACATCAGGAGAGCAAGGCAGCACACACAGCTCCACTCTGAGCTGCCAGGGCCACCACCCTGCTCCACTTCCAGGGAGGACATGGGTTATTCCCAACAGGAGCCCTTTGCTGATGGCTCTGGTTGGGGTCCCCAAAAGATTCCCCTCCAAGCTCCAGCTCAGCTGGACCTACTGTGCCCCACCAGCCCCGCTCACCACGGCCTGGGCACCAGGGCCTCCAGTTTCCCTCTCAGACTGGTCCCAGTGCTCGGCCAGCAGGGAGTTCAAGGGAGTTTCCTCAGGGAGCCAAGTCCCTTGGTGATTCCTGGGGTTCAGGGATGCACCAGGGAAGGAGGCACAGCTGGAGCATTTCTGGAGCACTTCCACTCCAGGTGCTTCCCCAAAGCCTCCCAAAAGCACCGAGCACTGCCAGGGTGGGCGAGGTTCACCTTGAACAGAGCAGGAATCCTCGTGCCCTGCCCAACCCAGAGCTGCAGCCAGACACAGA
Organism: Gymnorhina tibicen; assembly: GCA_013399875.1. NCBI lineage: Eukaryota > Metazoa > Chordata > Aves > Passeriformes > Artamidae > Gymnorhina > Gymnorhina tibicen. The sequence continues at coordinate 18,983 of VXAZ01001834.1, read as the reverse complement.
CACATCCCAGCCTGGAGCCAGAGGCTCTTCCCAGACTGCTCCATGCAGGCATTTACTGCTGATTCATCCCTGCAACGAGGTCAGCCCGGCTGGGCAGAAGAGCCCCAAGTCTTAAATCAAGGCTCACTCGGGCTGCTACAGTGGCAGAGCAGGGCAGGGCACGGAGAAGCCAATCCAGGGAAAACAGTGAGGCCGGCTCCTCTTGGCACAGCCCCCCGAGAGCCCAGCACGAGGACATTGCCCTGAGCCTGGAGCCGAGGCAGCTGGGCCAGGAGGAAGCTCACCTACCCGGGAGGGGAAGCACGGGCTGGAAAACAACCCAGCCCCGGGGAATTTTGTGCTTTTTTGTCTGGCTCCGTGTTCCTGCCCCAGCTTCCCCCGCCGGGGCTGGGAAGCTTTTCCGCAGCGCCGGTTCCCGTGTTGGTTTTGGATGGCTGCTCCTGCCAGGTGATCCCTGCGAGCTGCTAAAAGCACAGATGGAAAATAAACACAGGCTGACTCCCCTGCGGATGGAGCAGCTGAGGTGGGAAGTTCATGTCTCCAAATGTTCTTACGAGAAGTGCTCACAAACAAGGCGGGAGGGAACCAACCCCCGGCTCCTTACAGGAGGAGCAGCCCAGCCCTGCTCCTCCGACGGGCTCCAGCTCCGACAGGACCAGGAATGCAGAGCAGGAGCCGTGTGGAAGGGCAGGAGGAGCCCTGGGCATGGTGCTGGGCATGGCACTGGGACAACCAGAAGCCAGGTGAGAAAATCCCAGCACCGACTGGCACTTGCTGAAGGGCTCAGCCCTACCCACAGGCCAGGAACGGAGACATCGCCACTCCAGAGGGATTCAGCAGTGGGAAGCAGCCTGAAGACCAGGGAAAGCCCAGCCCTGCTCTTGTCCCAGCCGGTGGAGCACCCCCAGGCTGTGCCCCGGGGATGGTGCTCCTGGCATGCATCCTGCTGCACCTCGTGCTCCACGGACACGGCCCAGCCTGGCAACGCCAGAGGCAAGCAGGGGGGTGGCGTGGCATGGCATGGCATGGCATGGCATGGCATGGCATGGCATGGCATGGCATGGCATGGCATGGCATGGCATGGCATGGCATGGCATGGCATGGCATGGCATGGCATGGCACGGCGACAGTTTCTGGACCAGGACAGACACCAGGGATGGAGCAGAGCTCTGAGCCACCAGGACGGTGCTGGCATGAGAGCACGGGCAGCAGCTTCATCTCCAATCACCGTGGGCTGAGAAAACCCGAGGCTTTTCTCTCGCACAGGATGGACAGGTGGGAAGAGGGAAGGTTTACATGAAACATTTACGACTGGGGACAGCAACAGCAGGAGTCAGGACGCGGTCACGTCAGCCACATTTATCCGCTCACACTCCACAGCAGCCACGGTTTGTGCCCTCCCAGCTACCAACCACCCTGGTGGTCACCGAGTGACCTGAGCTGCCCGGACACCAGCAGACAGGGGACAAGGTCCCCGTGTGACACTGGCAGTGCTGGTGACCCCCTGCCCTGCTGCACAAGAACCCAGAGTTAAACCAACGCGAGCCCCGAGCTGACCCCGCAGGACTGCAGAGCACCAGGAGCTGCCACCCAGGTTCCCCCAGAGCCCCTGCTCCTGGCAGCCTCTCCACGGGCACAGGGAGGGCAGGAGAAGCACGGTGTGCTGTAAATCCCTTCCCACTTCCAGCTGGGAGAAGCACCATGGCAGGGCTTGCACAGAGAACCAGTACCCAGAGGCCTGGGAATACCCATTCTCCAAAGGGACACCAGTCCCAGGGAAGGGACGCCAGCCCCAGGGAAGGGACACCAATCCCACAGAGAAGGGATACCAACCCCACAGGGAGGGGACACCAACCCCACAGAGAAGGGACACCAACCCCACAGGGAAGGGACACCAACCCCACAGGAAGGGACACCAACCCCACACAGCTCCGAACACCGGCTACACCCGCCCTGGGATCAGGTCACGCACGGATTGCTCACCCATCACACCAACCCGTGCTCAGGAGTGAGTCAAACATGAAAAAGGGGGAAAAGGGAAAAAGGAATGAATCCCGAGCCCAGCAGCAGGTTCTGCTCCTTTCTCCTCGGTGGATTTGTCAGTGAAGAGAGCCCCTGGAAACGCAGAGCTGGGGAGGAGCCCACAGGAGGCCGCTCCAGGGATGGAGCTCCCACACCCCCACCCCAGGCTGGGAAGCCAAGCCCGGTGTCCCAGCCAGGCTTCAGGCGAGTTCCACGGCAGGTCTGAGCACACCTGAGCCAGGCACAGGCTCTGACAGGCCTGGGGCAGAGAGAGAGGCACAGCAGGGGCTCCAAGGCCGTTTCCACCTGACAGTGGCCAGGATGCCGGGTTTTCCTTGGACTCCCCCACCGTCGGGCAGATTCCTCCAGGAGCCACAAAGAGCATCCCCCCAAAGCTCCCCGTCCTCCCTGCTCACCAAAGGCTGCCGAGAAGGACTCGGCCGGGCTCTGGAGGGACGGACGGAGCCACCCAGGAGGCTGCTGGAGCAGGGACCGAGCACAGCCGAACTCGGCATGGGCAGCAGCACCAGCTCCCCCCGGTCTGGAGCTCCAGACCAGCAGGACTGAGGGCTTTTCCGAGCTGCTGCAGGTTTTCCGCAGCTGCAGGCAATCAGGGCCCTGGAAAATCCGTGTGAAACGCAGGGAGAAGCCTGAGCCCGCAGCTTTTTGGGTTGTAAGAGGATGGAGGGTGACGGGCCAGTGCTCTCAGCCACCGACACGCCAGACCCAATGTGCCAGATTTGCAAAGCAAATTTGAGACCACTCAAAAATCTCAAAAAACAAGAAAAGCAGAACAGAGCAAGGGCCTTAAACTTAAACCAGCAATGGCAACTGGATGAAAATGGGGTTAACTGGGCAGGTAGGAGCAAAATTACACCCTGTGGAGCACCTTGGCCCTGTGCCCCGGGCTCCCAGCTCAGGGCAAATGCTTGCCTGGAGTCGACTGGCCACCACGGGTGTCCCCCCAGCCCTGGCCACCACGGGTGTCACCCCAGCCCTGGCCACCACGGGTGTCCCCCCAGCCCTGGCCACCACGGGTGTCACCCCAGCCCTGGCTGCCCTCCGTGCTGCCCGCAGCAGAGCGTCCTGACCTGGTTTTTGGCAGCACCCACCCCCCTCCCTGCAGCATTTCGACACTCCAGGGCGTTTCCTGCCTCAGCCCAGACACAACAACCCCTCGCAGCTGCATTTTCAGCCCCGAACCAAGGATTCCATCCTAGCCCAGGGCGTCCAAGGAGCTCCCTGGTGCTCCCGGCCACCTCACAGACCCTCACCAGCCCTGCTGGGCACTCTGACCACAGGGAAAAGGGCTCTTTGCCCTTGGATTCAAACTTCCCATCCCAAATCTATCCCAGAGCAGCGATTTCCTCCCCACCCCACTGCAAGGTCTCTCCCTCTCCTCGGAGAAGGACAGACGTGCTGAGGACGGAGCTGCAGGGACGCGGCCCCGAGCCTGGGTGCGAGGATCTCCCCCGGCAGGGGCCGGAGGAGCCGAGGCCACGCTGGGAATGACAACAGGGACCGGGTCCCAGAGAGATGCCGCAGCCTCGTTCCACCGCTAACGATCTCCGGATCTTAATTAAATGAGGGAGCAGATACCACAGGCACCGTGTGGGCGGACAGAGGTCCAGAGGGGCTGGAGGAGGAGAGGAGAGCGGGTCCATTCCAGGGGAAACACGAGGGCAGTGCCAGGAGAAGCATTTGCCACAGCAAGGAGGGGACGGCATGGGTCCCACCAGGGAGGGGAAGGGACAAGGGCCTGGTTTGGGCTCAGTGAGGGAGCCCTGGCAGGGATTTGGGACCATCCTTGGCCCTGAAGGAGCTTCTCACCCCTGCGAGGTCCCAAGACACTGAGCAGACGGGCAGCACCCATCACTGGGCAGGATGGGGCCCCTTGGAGAGCGTCTGGATCAGCCCTTTCCCTCCCCCAGCCTCCCTGCCCGTGCCAAGCCACACAGCCCAGCCAGTGCCGTGGTCTCCTTCTCCACTCTCCGGCCCCGGCACACCTCCCCCCAAACACCAGGAATTCCCCGTCCCTTTCCCACCGAGCCTCGCCCCAGAGGAGCTCCATCACAACAAGGGGCAGAGAGGCCCTGGTGGCCTCGAGGACTTTGGCCGGAGAAGTTTGCTGACGGCTGCTGCGGCCCCAGAGAAGCCCAGAGCCCTCCCAGCAGCAGGTGCTCCACAGCTGGGCAGGAACGGGAACAAGCAGAGGGAAGTGCGGCACGGAAGGGCTTTGGGGAAGTCGGAGCTGAGCTAATTCTGCAGAGGGAACGACTCCCCCAGACGAGTTCCCTGCCACGCAGGCACCGAGGGCTGGCGCTCCCGGCCCGGGCAGCAGCCAGGGAGCACCTGCAAGTCACTGCAGGAAAACCAGAGCCAGGAATCCTGCCTCGTGCTGCACTCGCCGTCCCCTCCAGCACGGACCCCAGCGCTGCACAGCCCTGGGGCTGAGCTCTGGCAGGGCGGTGCTCGCACCTTTAACCTTTCCCGTGTCCCAGGGCTGGGGGGCCTTTGGGACAGAAGGCAGATGGAAATGGTGCCTCAGAGAGGGAGAGAGCAGGGAGTGGACACTGAAGGCTGGCTTTAGCCAGCCCAGGACGTCTTGGACGTTTGCTGCTCCCCCCACCACCAGCCTCACACTCACACAGCAAAATCAAGGATGTTTTGGGTTCCCAGGCAGGGAGATCCAAGGTCCAGTCCTGCAGGTGTTCCCAGGCACCTCCTGTTCCCCCCCTCAGTGTCCCCCCACCACGCTGCTCCAAGGGATGCTACACCTTGGCCAAGGGAAAGGTCTCCAAGTCCCCTGGAGAGGGACTGGGGACAAGGGCTGGAGGGACAGGACACAGGGAATGGCTTCCCACTGCCAGAGGGCAGGGCTGGATGGGATCTTGGGAAGGAATTCCTGGCTGTGAGGGTGGGCAGGCCCTGGCACAAGGTGCCCAGAGCAGCTGTGGCTGCCCCTGGATCCCTGGCAGTGCCCAAGGCCAGGCTGGACAGGGCTTGGAGCCCCCTGGGACAGGGGAGGCGTCCCTGCCGTGGCAGGGGTGGCACCGGATGAGTTTTGCAGTCCCTTCCAACCCAAACCACTCTGGGATTCTCTGATTCCAGGCAAACCCAGCCCAGGATGGAACCCTGTTTCCCTGGATGCACTTCCAGCTTTCCCAGGTGCCTGCTGGGTGTGGAGGGGATACTCCCTGGCTCGCTGCCACCCCACAGGATGAGCCCCCACGGGGGACTCCAAGGGCATTTCCTGGATGCTGGGAAGCAGAAGCTACAGCTGCCTTGTGAGTTCCCGAATATCCCTCTTTTCCTGGGCTGGATCCTGGTTTTGCAGGGCCTGAGCACAGGACAGGGAACTGCAGGATCAGGTCAGGGGAGGGAGGTGAGGACCAGGAGCGTCCTGCCCAGGGTTCTTCAGATGCACAAAGGCTCCAGTGCAAAGGGGGAAATGATGCTCGGAGCTTGCTTTGCCTGCCAAGCCCAATCCCTGGGGCTGCCCGAGTGCGGGACAAACCTTGGGATGCCCAAAAAGGCCATGAGAGCTCTCAGGTTGCTCTTGTGCAACCCCGGGAGTTGATTTTCTTCTGGCAAAGCACTGAAATGACCCAGACTGAGCCGCACGAGGCAGCTCGTAAACACCCCCGGCCTCGCTGGCGGCTCCTTCCCGGAGAAGAGTCCAAGTTTGACGGAACATTTTCCACCGAGCTGAAAACAAGGATAATAATTATCACCGGTGAAGTTTCTGTGCAATAAAGATCAGCGGGGAAATGGGAGCAAGGTCAGCACACTGACAATGGATCCTTTGCTGGAGCAGGCTCCCGCTCCAGCTGGCGGCGGGGCTGTGCCCGGAGCGAGGGGCGCAGACGGGATCCCAGAAGCCGGCGTGCGGCAGAGGCTCGGCCCCACGGCCCCGTTATCTCCCCGGCACAGGCCTGGGTGGGCTCAGCGGGGCCAGCCCCGAGGGTGGGAGCCTCTGTTTGTTTTGCTCTTTTTTAATCTGGGACTCAAAGTTTCCTCCTAAACAAAGTTGTTTCCAGCGGGGCCAGGCCAGACGTCGGAGCCGGCTGGAAGCTCTCCGAGAGCCAGAACCCCCTGAGCTCCCCGTGATCCTTCTCCCGCCTGGCTGGACAAGCTCCAGCTCCTGGGCTTCTCCTCCAAAAAGCACTGTGGCCCCTCCACGCTGCCACCCACCCTCAGGACCCTCCCAGCTCCGGGGCTGGAGCGAGCGGAGGCGCTCGGGGCACAGGGTGAGAGCTTCCGTCGTGTTTTCCGTGCTCACTTCCATCCTCGGGGGGCCACGGGTGAAAATACAGAGTTTTAAAAGCTCTTGTGATCCCTAATGCCACAAGGGGAAGTGAATTTTCCCTATGCAAGCAAAGCTACAGGAAGGGAGGGAGACAGACAGCAAATGAGAGAGTCATGGAATGGGCTGGGCTGGAAGGGACCTTAAAACTCATCCCGTTCCAGCCCTGCCATGGGCAGGGGCACCTTCCACTATCCCAGGCTGCTCCAGCCTGGCCTTGGACACTGCCAGGGATCCAGGGGCAGCCACAGCTGCTCTGGGCACCCTGTGCCAGGGCCTGCCCACCCTCACAGCCAAGAATTCCTTCCCAAGATCCCATCCAGCCCTGCCCTCTGGCAGTGGGAAGCCATTCCCTGTGTCCTGTCCCTCCATGCCTTGGCCAAGTCCCTCTCCAGCTCTCCTGGAGCCCCCTTAGGCCCTGGAAGGTGCTGGAAGGTCTCCCTGAAGCCTTCTCCAAACCCCTGTGGATCTCCAGCCTCGCAGCCCAGATCCCCCCTTGGCCGCAGGACCGGTGTCACGGGGTGACTGCGGCCGTGACGCGGGGTCCGGCCAGGCTGGACATTGCCCCCGCGGGATTAACGGCCCCTGACGAGACCTTTGAGACGGGACCCAGCCTTGGCGGGGCCCAGCGGGGCTCCTGCTTTGCACAGCTCCACAAAAACCTCTCCCCCAGGAGCGGGGCTGTCCCCCGGCCCTGCCCCAGCTCCCGGCTCGCTCTCCGAGCACGGCGCCGTTCCGCATCCCCCCGCTGTGTCTCTCCGAAGGCCCCGCTGGCTCCGCCGCCGGCGCTGGTTTCAATTAGGCCCCAAGAATCCCGACCCAGCTCCTCCGACACCGCCCGGCCTCCCGGCGCTCTGCTAAGAAAAGCAAAATAAACGCCGGGGGGGAAACTCCCAGCCGGTGACTGCGGGGTTGCTCATTCCTGCTCCCTGCCCACGCTCCCATTTTAGGGCAGCCGGGAGTCTCCAGGGCTGTGGAGCTGCGTTTCTCCACGGGACAAGTTTCTCCAATCCCTTTTCACGCTAATCCCTGCGCTGCCTCGGGTAGGAGGGCGAGGGAGGCTCCTCTCCAAGCCCGCAGCTTGGGGCAGCGAGCCAGCAGAATTCCCGGGATTCGGGGGGCCAGGGAGCAGGGGGGATGCTCCTGGAGGCACCGCCAGGTCTGCGTGGAACAAAGCCCCCAAAACTCCTTCCCTAAAGGAATCTCAGCTACGTTCCTGCATTTTTGTGCTCGGGAAAGGCTCGAAAACACTATGATTGTTTGAAACCCTTCTGGGGAAGGAGGAGGAGCGGCAATTCCCCCCACGCACAGGGATTTGTGCTGGAGGCAGCACGGGGTTGGGGTCCGGACCCTCCTGCAGCACCATCACAAACCAGGGGACAGCGGGGGGGCTGCAAAGCCACCGCAGCCATCAGGGGACAAACCACGAGGTGCAGCTGTGCCACGGCTTCCCAGGAGAGACAGACCCCGGGAAAACCCTGCCGGGGATGCAGAGGGACCTCGGGCCATCCTGTGTCCCCTGGGACCCCTGTCCAGGGGGGGACGGATCCTCCGGTGCCTCGTCCGGCACGATTCCCTTCCAGGGGGACGGAGGGACCCTGGGCCAGCCCCTCTCCCACGACCCCTTCCTGGCGCACCCGCGATGTCCCACCCCTGCCACCATGTCCTTCCTGGAGCATCCACAGGCCCTGCGATCCCCCGTGTCCTTCCGGGGTCACACACGGGCCCCACGGCAGCCCGCCCTCGGGACACCTTCCCAGGGCACCGCGGACCCCGTGCCACCCCTCCTGGGGCAGGCGCAGCCCACGGGTGGTGGATGAGCCCCTGGAAAGCCCTTCCCGGGGCACGCCCGGGCCCTGCCACACCCTAATCCCTGTGGCACTGCCCCGGGGTGTCCGTGGAACCCGCGATGTCCTTCCTCCTCCAACACCCGTCCCGGCTACCCAGGGACCCCACGGTGCCCGTCCTCGGCCGCACAGTGATCCCATGGCAGCCGTGCCAGGGCACCTGGGGATTCCCTGCGCCCGCTCCGGGGCACACAGTGACCCCGCTGTCCCTCCGGGCGTACCCGGGGATGCCGTGACACCACCCCGGCACACTCGAGGACCCCATGACACAATCCCAGGGCACGCGGGGGGTACATGTGCCCAGCCTGGAGCACACAGTGACCCCCTGACGCCCATCCTGGGGTGCACAGTGACCCCCCGACGGCCCCCCAGGGCACCCAGGGCCCCCCGGTGCCCCCGCAGCCCCGGCCCGGCCCCACCCGTGCCCTGCCCTGCCCCGCACTCACCGCTCGTCGGGCTCGCGGCCGCGCTGCCGGGCGGGCTCCAGGGGCACCAGGGCCTGGCCCAGGAACCGGTCCATGCCCACGAGCGCCCGGTGCATCACGGTGAGCACCAGCCCGGCGCGCAGCCCGGGCTCGGGGGGCAGCTCGAAGGCACATTCCTCCTTCCACTCGGGGCTGCCGCCGCTCTTCTCGGCCACCGAGGTGCTGTACTTCTCGCGGCCCAGCTGGATCACGGTGTACGCGTCGCTGCCGCCCGCTTTGCCTTTGCCGCCGCCGCCGCCCTTGCAGCGCAGCCCGCGGGCCCGCACCACCGTCACCTGGACGTGCGTGGGCAGCCAGGCCGGGCAGCCCTC